>JAJQQW010000008.1:1166651-1181651 GCA_025583905.1 Ia io
CCTTCAGCCATAGAACCAGGATGATAAAAACCAGGATGACGGAACCCTAGACTTAGCCCTAACCCTAAAACTAGCCCTAAACCTACTAACCCAAGGCCTAGCCTTAGCCCTAACCCTAACCCTAGCAAAACAACAACAACAACAATAAAACAACACAAAAAACCAGGATGACATACACTAGCCCCGTGGTCGGCAAACTGCGGCTCGCGAGCCACATGCGGCTCTTTGGCCCCTTGAGTGTGGCTCTGCCGCAAAATACCACGGCCTGGACGAGTCTATTTTGAAGAAGTGGCGTTAGAAGAAGTTTAATTTTAAAAAATTTGGCTCTCCAAAGAAATTTCAATCGTTGTACGGTTGATATTGGGCTCTGTGGACGAATGAGTTTGCCGACCACGGCCCTAGACCATCACTCACCTAGTTTTGAGATCCTTATCAGAATACAGTAGGTACTCGGGTGACATCGGAGATCTGTTCCTACGGCGCGACCTAACGTGATTTTCGCCGTAAGCTGGAACCCACTTACATAGGCACCTGCGTCCCTCACGTGGAGCACAGACACAGCAGTAATGAAGGGACACAGTAAAAAAAATGTAAAAGAAAGATAACAATTCCTGACCTTTACCTGTGGTAAACAAATAATAAAAAATATAAAGCACATATGCACATACGTTGAAATGATGGAACTTTTTAAAAAAATAAATAAATAAATGGGAGATGGTGACGTAACCACGAAACGACGGACGTCGAGTCCGGCGTAACCCGAGGACTGTCTGTAGACTCCACTGGTCTCCACACAGAGAATTTTTCAACACCCCCCCCCCCCTTTATCTCTCGTTCTGCGGTCCCTCTCCCTCCTTATGAAACCTCTGCCTGCACTGAGATGGGGGGATGGGCCTTGGGATGAGAGCGCCCCGTCTTCTCCGGCGGCCAGCATGGGAATAAACCGCTTTCCTTCCACCAGCACCTGTCTCGTGAGTTTGGCTTTGGTTGTGCCAAGCGGCCAGCCCGGGGTTTGGGTTACATGTTTACACCAAACACACCGTCTTGGTTACGGCAGCTTTATAGTAAGTCCTGGAATCAGAGACAATCTTTTCTTGTTTCTGTTCTTTCCGGCTGCATGGCTGTGCGAGTAATTTGTGGTAGTTTTTAAATGGCCTGTATGTTTTTATTTTTTATGTGGTTTAAATTTTTGTTTGAACTCCTCCCCCTTTGTGGTAACCAGATGGGCCTGAGTTTGGTCTGCTGGAGTTTTCAAAAGCTCAGCTCGTTCATCGACATTAATTTTCATTGTTCTCTTCTCTAATTTAATCATTTCTGATGTTATCTCCACCATTTTAGTCTTCCTTGGAACTGCTTTCAAAAAACTCGGAAAATTCTCACCTTCTTTTGTGTGTTTGATAATGAAAGCTTTTAATGACACGGCTTTCCCTTGAGGACAGCTTTGTAGAAATCCCTTTGTTGTCAGCAATTTCTCATTTTCCTGATATTCTAAAATTTAAATATTTCTCCTCAAGTGTTATGTTTACAGGAATGCCTTTTCATAACCGGCTGGCAAGGATTTTTTTTTCTTTAGATGTTTGTTAATAGTTTCTAGTTCTATTCCTTTAAGTTGAAATATTTTTCATTTGTATAACTGTAACTTTTTAAATATATGGAAGTGTTTATTTATTCATTTACTTGCCTAGGGGGGAAAAAAAAATCTCTTGTTTGGAAATCTTCCATTGATCATTTGAAGTACTATTTTTTAATTGCCCAAGCAGTCACGATTATATTCCCGTTGTAATAAAAATTCAGTAACATACAATGTGGTTTATATATGATACACAATAAATACAAATGCAAAACACCTCTCACCTCCACCCCTAATTTAGTTGCTTCCTCAGGGAAAAAACCACGGCACGGTTACGGTTGGCGTGATTCCTTTAGGACACATTTCCACCTATTTGCATGTAAATATCTAACCTATAACAGTAAGCCCATCTGATTTGTGCGTGTTTAAGCAATTGCATTTTTTCCGGCCAGCTGTGTTGTTGTTGTTGTTGTTCTCCCCACTCACCATATAGCCTGTACGTGCCCTGTGCCGGTTTGTTCAAAGGTGCTTCGTTGGCTCTAACTTCTGCCCAGGGCCCCTCAGCATTAACAGACAGTCCGCTCAGTCACGTCCCCGTTCGGTTAATGAGTTACGCCCATTGTTCCATCTTCCGTCTGTCGCTACGAGCTCCACGCCCTCTCACTACGTCAGGCCGTTATCCCAGACACGTCAACCTTCATCCTTCTTTAAAAATGTATTTTTATTGATTTCAGAGAGGAAGGGAGAGAGAGAGAGAGACATCAGTGATGAGAGAGAATCATGGATTGGCTGCCTCCTGCACGCCCCCGACTGGGGATCGAGCCCGCAACCCGGGGATGGAACTGTGACCTCCTGGTTCATAGGTTGACGCTCAACCGCGGCGCCACGCCGGCCGGGCTCAGCCCTCATTCTTGACCAACAGGTGGCAGTTGGACCGGCTGAGACTCTGCCAGCTTCCTGTTCTGCTGGGTCGCTAGCGCCCTTCACTCCACAGCCACGGGGAAATGACCGCTCACACGGCCCCGGGGACCCGGCCCTTCCGTGGCTTCCACTCCCGTGTGGCCTCCTCCCCTGACACCGCTCTGTCCGCACACAGTGCGATTTCCCCACGCGGGGTGACCTTCCCACGCGGGGTGACCTTCCGACTTGGTGTGACCTTCCCACACGGGGTGACCTCCCCACGCGGGGTGACCTCCCCACGCGGTGTGACCTTCCCACACAGTGTGACCTTCCCACGCGGTGTGACCTTCCGACTTGGTGTGACCTTCCCACACGGGGTGACCTCCCCACGGGGTGACCTCCCCACGCAGTGTGACCTTCCCACGCACCTTCCGACGGTGTGACCTTCCCACGCGGGTGACCTCCCCACGCGGGTGTGACCTTCCCACGCGGTGTGACCTCCCCACGCGGTGTGACCTCCCCACACTCTCCTGCCGTCTTACTGTTCCCACCTAAGCTGGTCCTGGCTTTTGTTTTCTAGAAAAAGGTCTTTGTTTAGCTCCTTGAGTTCCTGATGGAAACCTCCGCATCTCTGACCTTTTGCTTTTCCATCACTTTCCTCCTGGTCCTGCAACATTCCCCCCGGACCTGCCGGCGCCTGGCCTGGTCTGCTTCTGCGTGAAGCTGGCCGCGCCGAGGCCGCGGGTCCCGCCGTCGGGCAGGAGCTGCGCTGCCCGTCTGTCCCTCATCTTCCGGAGCACAGGGAGGCGGCTTTATTCCGAGTTCCCTGCTCCGCGCACACAGCCTTTCGTTGGCTGGCTTTCAGTTTAGAACAAAACCAACAGCACAGGCAACGCAAACCTCACGTCCGCAGCCGGGGGTTCACAGTGTTCCCCGCCCGACGTGCGGCCCCTGCGAGGCCTCGCCCACGGCCCACTCAGGGCGGTGAGCGCGTGTGTCCCAGCAGAGCCCAGCTGTGGAGGCGGGGCCTGCGGGAGGGTCGGGGTAACGTGAGGTAACGAAGGGGTCAGTGCCCCTGTAAGGGGGAGACCGGGGCTCCCTCTTCCCTCCAGGCGAGGACACGGCGAGGAGATGGGGAGACAGCCTACAAGCCAGGAAGCCGACCCCCCACGAGCCCTGACGGTGGACTCCAGCCTCCAGGACTGTCAGCCGCAGTGTCGCCCAGCCCCCGTCTGGGGTGCTTTGCAGCAGCAGCCAGAGCTGACAAAGACCCCATCCCATCATTGATTCATTCAAAACCACCCTAACACACAGCCTGGGTGCGGCGGCCCCCACCAGCCGGCCTGTCTCCTCCGAGGCAGCCGAGTTTCGGGATCTTTTCCGTCTTCCGGCCGATCGCCCACCGGCCCTGGGCTGGGAGCCCCACGCCCGCCCCGCCGCCCCCCCGGCCTGGAGGTCAGCCTCCAGTCCTGACATAATTCCGGGGTGCTGATTCCGCAGTCATGGACGGCCGTTTCCAGTTAATTTTCAAATGTTTTGGACACTAATCCCATTTTCCACCCGCATAAGCAAGCGTTCAAACGAGCTTTGTCTCCCGGGGGAAGTGCCGCTGTTAATCACGTTAGCTCACGCGCCTTGGCCTGGAGTCGGCGGCAGGACCCCTGGAGGAAGAATGTGCCGGAAGATTTCCGATGGCAGCGCAGCCCGGGACCTCGGGGCAAAGGCCATCCCTGCCTCTAAGGAGAGCCCCCCACTGGGCCAGGATGGAGGCCAGCACGGGGGGGTTGGGGGGGGGCGGCCCTGGCTCAGGTCCCAGGACCAGCCTGTGGGGAAGAAGCCCCCTGTGACCCATCCCCCCTGTCACCCATCCCCCCTGTGACCCATCCCCCTGTCACCAATTCTGTCACCCATCCCCCCTGTGACCCATCCCCTGTGACCCATCCCCCCTGTGACCCATCCCCTGTGACCCAGCCCCCTGTCACCCATCCCCCTGTCACCCATGCTCCCCTGTCACCCAGCCCCCCTTGACCCAGCCCCCCACCCCCTACCTTGCAGGTTGAGTCAGACCAGAGGCCTGGAGAGGAGCCGAGGAGTGGCTCTCAGTGGGGGGCTGTCACGGGCCTGGAGGCTGTGAGGTGGGGGAGGGCACACCCGAGACCCCACCCCGCCTCTCAGAGCCACACCCCCTGAGCCCTGTCCCCTCACACTGCTGCTGTTGCTCACCCTGACCGAGCGCCTGCCTCAGGGCTGGGGCTTCTCATGCCCATGTTGGGGGGCAGGGGAGGCCTGTGGAGGCGCCTCAGTCAGGGTCAGGCCAGGGCTGGGCCCTGCTCAGGTCTCCCCACCCTGCCCAGGCTGTGGCCCGTCACACTGCCAGGTGCCCCCAGAGAAGTCCCAGCGGAGCAGACCTGCACCCCAGAGCCCCCCCGGACTGGCTGCACTCAGAGCCCCCGGACTGTCTGCCCTCAGAGCCCCCCGGACTGTCTGCCCTCAGAGCCCCCCCGGACTGTCTGCCCTCAGAGCCCCCCCGGACTGTCTGCCCTCAGAGCCCCCCAGACTGTCTGCCCTCAGAGCCCCCCGGACTGTCTGCCCTCAGAGCCCCCCCGGACTGTCTGCCCTCAGAGCCCCCCCGGACTGTCTGCCCTCAGAGCCCCCCCGGACTGTCTGCCCTCAGAGCCCCCCCGGACTGTCTGCCCTCAGAGCCCCCCCGGACTGTCTGCCCTCAGAGCCCCCCCGGACTGTCTGCCCTCAGAGCCCCCCGGACTGTCTGCCCTCAGAGCCCCCCCCGGACTGTCTGCCCTCAGAGCCCCCCCGGACTGTCTGCCCTCAGAGCCCCCCCCCGGACTGTCTGCCCTCAGAGCCCCCCCGGACTGTCTGCCCTCAGAGCCCCCCCAGACTGTCTGCCCTCAGAGCCCCCCCAGACTGTCTGCCCTCAGAGCCCCCCCGGACTGTCTGCCCTCAGAGCCCCCCCCGGACTGTCTGCCCTCAGAGCCCCCCCCCGGACTGTCTGCCCTCAGAGCCCCCCACAGACTGTCTGCCCTCAGAGCCCCCACAGACTGTCTGCCCTCAGAGCCCCCCCCCCGGACTGTCTGCCCTCAGAGCCCCCACAGACTGTCTGCCCTCAGAGCCTCCCCGGACTGTCTGCCCTCAGAGCCCCCCGGACTGTCTGCCCTCAGAGCCCCCCCCCCGGACTGGCCACCTCCGCCCACGGCCTCCACCACTGAGTGCTGCCCGGCTGGCATACTCTTCTATCGTCTCCAGTGGCTCCTAAACCTTCTGGATCATTCCGGGACGTTGCTCAGAAGGCGTGTGCGCGGTGGGAGGGGCTGCTGCCTGCTCGCCCTCCGCAGCGCGAAGCTCCAAGAACAGCTGCCACCGCCCGGAGGTGATGGTGAGGGGAGTCCCTCCCACTTGATTAGCGCTGACACCTGGAGGTGCCCTCGGAGCGGAGGACACAGCTGGCCTCCCCCCTGGCCCCCGCAGGAACTCGGGAGGCGGCGTACAGCCGGCGGGCCGCCACTCCTCCAGCCGAGCCACCGAGTCACCAGGTGTTACGCTGCGGGTCCCGGGGGTGGGAGGGCTGGCGAGGGGCCAGGAGCAGCAGCCGCCCGCAACGCCCGTCATTAGATGGCTTGTCACCTCACAGCCGCACCCTCAGCCTCTTCCCTCGTTCAGCAGGGGTCCTGGGCCCCCCTGGCCAGCGAGGGGCGCTCGGGGCCTGGGCTGCAGCCTGGGCCTGGCCCTCCTTCCAGGGGTCTCGGGAGGGCGGGGGTCCTCCGCTCTGGCCACCGAGTTTCCCCTGGTGGGTGGTCGGTGGGGGCCAGCCTGGATGGCAGGCCAGGTGTGAGGTGTGTGTGTGAGGTGCGGGGGGTGCAGCGGGCCCTGCGCTTGGAGACTCCGGTTGGCAGAGCCTGGCCTGCCTCTGGCCCGGACACTGCAGCCTGGTTGTCGCTAATTTATTGCAAATGGTTTGGGAAAGCCAGTTTAATTAAAATCTAAATGAGCCTCTCAGGGGCCCCTCCCCCGCCCAGCCCGCTCGGGAGGGGGCGGGGCTTTCCTAGTTCGTTGCCCCGAAGCCCCAGAGACAACCCCTGTGTGCACAGAACCCACACTCCCCGGGAGCGGGAGCAGGAGCAGGATGGTGCGCAGAGACAGACGCCCAGCGGGGCCACTGCTTCGTCAGCCAGCAGAGCGCAGGGAGCTGAGGGGCAGGGGCCGCCCGCAGTCGGGGGGATGAGGCTGCTTTCTGTGGGCTTAAAATATTGGGGGGAGCCCTCATCCTGGCTCGTGTTGGGTGGACACTGTAGGCCCAGAAGCACAGCGGACCCCCCAGGGCCCCAGGCCACGTCCAGGGCAGAGGACGCCCGGGCCTGCTGCTTCGGGATCCGGGACCTGGCTGCGTGCCTGGCAGGCTGTCCTCTCTCTGTCCATCCTGTCCATCCATCCACCCACCTGTCCATCCACCCGCCTGTCCATCCATCCACCCGCCTGTCCATCCACCCGCCTGTCCATCCATCCACCCGCCTGTCCATCCATCCATCCACCCGCCTGTCCATCCACCTGCCTGTCCATCCACCTGCCTGTCCATCCATCCACCCGCCTGTCCATCCACCCGCCTGTCCATCCATCCACCCACCTGTCCATCCACCCGCCTGTCTGTCCACCCGCCGCAGGAGACGCCCGGGCAGCTAGTCCTGCAGCCCATCTCCCTCTGAGTCTCTCTCCTCTGGAAAATGCTGCTGTGCCGGGCAGAATGGCCGGCTTGTGGTCCCATTGGACCCACTGTCTCTTTTTCCACCAGAGCTGGCGTGCGTGACCCAGGTCGGAGCTGCGTGTGGCTCAGACATGTACCTCTTCACACCTCAGGAAAGGCGTGGCTGTGGGAGGAGCAGGTGGCCCGGCCCCCAGGGTGGAGGCCAAGGCAGCCTGCTCTGGATGGACAGGTGAGTAAATGGATGGACAGGTGAGTGAATGGGTGGAGAGGAGGTGGATGGATGGACAGGAGGTGGATGGATGGACAGGAGGTGGATGGACAGCTGCTGCAGGAAGAAAGCCGGGTCTCCACAGGCCACACGGGGCTGCGGGTCCCACCCCGCTCCTCCGCCGGAAACAAGACCCCCCTCTGAGTGCACGGAGCACACCATCCGTGCCGCACCCGGGCCCTGGTCCACCCCCGCCGCCAGGCCACCCTCCTTTAGGGGGGCCTCCCCCGCTCCTGCCCGTGGCCTGCCCTCCCCCGGCGAGCGCCCCTCCCCCGGCCACCCTCGCCCAGCTGCGGTTAAACACACTCTGACGCGTTCATGGGCCTCTCCAGTGTTACGGTAAATAATTGGAACTAAACCACATGTGTCAAAAGAGGGGAACCTCTTGCAGGGGCGAGGCTCCGCCTGAGCCATCCCTCTCCTGAGACGCCATGGAACGGGGCCTAGAGCACGGATGCTGCCCGGCCAGGACAGGACGCCTGGGGGGCCGAGGGCTGCTCTCCGCCCGGAGAGAGGGACGCGGGGCCCTGCTCGGCTGCCTGGCGAGGGGCCGGGCCTGCTCTCAGCACGGCTTCCAGGTGGCGGCCTGCCCGGCGCGGCCCAGACACCGGGCGGTGCTGCCTGGGGTGGCCGTGTTTGTCCGAGCCGATGGCCCCGCGAGCGGCTCCGCCAAGGTGAGTGGAGCTGCCGGCTGGGCTCGGGCGCGGAGACGCGGGGAGGCCTGGCGAGGGCCGGGAGCCGCCTGCTGTCGCGCTGCCCGGGACCGTGGGCCAAGGCCCCAGCCCACCCCACGGGGGCGAGGGGCCTGGCCGGCCTGGCGGGCTCTCTGTGATTTACAGTCACGGCCTCGTGTCCAGGTGCTCCTCCACGTTAACTGCACGCGTGGTTTTTTCTGCCGAACAGCTCACAGCCCACACGCGGGTGACGGGACTTTAGTCGCTGTTTTGCTCGCCGTCCCTCAGGAGACCAAATCCGGGCGCTCCGAGGAGAGCCTCGGAACAGCAGAGCGTCGATTCGCGGAGTTCTGTGCACATCAGCCCCCCAGATCCTGGCGGAAGACGGTGGCGCCCTGGGCCCAGGAGTCAGGGGTCTCCGGGAACCCCAAAGCCTCCCCAGGCCTCAGTGGAGGGGCCGAGAGAGGCCCCTAGGGGGCTCCAGCCCAGAGGGTCACAGTCCATCTCCCACCAGCCAGGAGAGTCCCTGGTCCTTTCCTGTTATACAGCCTCTCACGCACTCACCCACCCACTCACGCACTCACCCACCCACTCACGCACTCACCATTCACCCACTCACTCACGCACTCACCCATCCACTCACTCACTCACCCATCCACTCACTCACTCACCCATCCACTCACGCACTCACCCACCCACTCACTCACTCACCCATTCACCATCACTCACATCCACTCACTCACTCACCCACCCACTCACGCACTCACCCACCCACTCACTCACTCACCCATTCACTCACTCACACACCCATCCACTCACTCACTCACCCATCCACTCACTCACTCGCACTCACGCACCACCCCCCACTCACTCACTCACCCATTCACTCACTCACTCACCCATCCACCACTCACTCACCCATCACTCACCCACCCACTCACGCACCCATCCACTCACTCCTCACTCATCCACTGACACACTCACCCACCCATTCACTCACTTCACTCACTCACACCCATTCACTCACACTCACTCACTCACCCTCACTCACTCACTCACTCACTCACTCACCCATCCACTCACTCACCCACTCACATTCACTCACTCACTCACCCATCCACTCACGCACTCACCCATCCACTCACGCACTCACCCATCCACTCACTCACTCACCCACTCACCCATCCACTCACTCACTCACCCATTCACTCACTCACTCACCCATTCACTCACGCACTCACCCATCCACTCACTCACTCACCCATCCACTCACTCACTCACCCTCCACTCCCATCACCCACTCACTCACTCACTCACCCATTCCACTCACTCACTCACATCCACTCACCCACCCTCACTCACGCACTCACCCACCCACTCACTCACTCACCCATTCACTCACTCACACACCCATTCACTCACTCACTCACCCATCCACTCACTCACTCACCCATTCACTCACGCACTCACCCATCCACTCACTCACTCACCCATTCACTCACTCACTCACCCATCCACTCACTCACTCACCCATCCACTCACCCATTCACTCACGCACTCACCCATTCACTCACCCACTCATTCACTCATTCACTCACTCACTCACTCATTCACTCACGCACTCACCCATCCACTCACTCACTCACCCACTCACCCATCCACTCACTCACTCACCCATCCACTCACTCACTCACCCACCACTCACTCACCCATTCACTCACTCACTCACCCATTCACTCACTCACTCACCCATCCACTCACTCACTCACCCATTCACTCACTCACTCACCCATCCACTCACTCACTCACCCATTCACTCACTCACTCACCCATCCACTCACTCACTCACCCATCCACTCACCCATTCACTCACGCACTCACCCATTCACTCACCCACTCATTCACTCATTCACTCACTCACTCACTCATTCACTCACTCACTCACCCATTCACTCACTCACTCACGCACTCACCCATTCACTCACTCATTCACTCACTCACTCACCCATTCACTCACTCACTCACCCATTCACTCACTCACTCACGCACTCACCCATTCACTCATTCACTCATTCACTCACCCATTCACTCACTCACTCACTCACTCACCCATTCACTCACTCACTCACTCACTAATTCACTCACTCACATTCACTCACTCATTCACTCATTCCTCATTCACTCATTCACCCATTCATTCACTCACTCATTCACTCATTTCACTCACGCACTCACCCATTCACTCACTCACTCACTCCACTCACTCACTCACTCACTCACTCACTCACTAATTCACTCACTCACTCATTCACTCACTCACATCACTCACTCACTCATTCACTCATTCACTCACTCACTCATTCACTCACTCATTCACTCATTCACTCATTCATTCACTCACTCACCACCCATTCACTCACACTCACCCATTCACTCACTCATTCACTCATTCACTCACTCACTCACTCATTCACTCACTCACTCATTCACTCACTCATTCACTCACTCATTCACTCATTCATTCACTCACCCATTCACTCACTCATTCACTCACTCACTCACCCATTCACTCACTCACTCACCCATTCACTCACTCACTCACGCACTCACCCATTCACTCATTCACTCATTCACTCACCCATTCACTCACGCACTCACCCATTCACTCACTCACTCACCCATTCACTCACTCACTCACTCACTAATTCACTCACTCACTCATTCACTCACTCATTCACTCATTCACTCATTTACTCATTCACTCACCCATTCACTCACTCACTCATTCACTCATTCACTCACTCACTCACCCATTCACTCACTCACTCACTCATTCACTCACTCATTCACTCATTCACTCACTCACTCATTCACTCACTCATTCACTCATTCACTCACTCACTCACTCATTCACTCATTCACTCACTCACTCACTCATTCACTCACTCATTCACTCATTCACTCATTCACTCACTCACTCACCCATTCACTCACTAACTCACCCATTCACTCACTCATTCACTCATTCACTCACTCACTCACTCATTCACTCACTCACTCATTCACTCACTCATTCACTCACTCATTCACTCATTCACTCACTCACCCATTCACTCACTCATTCACTCATTCACTCACTCACTCATTCACTCACTCACTCATTCACTCATTCACTCACTCACCCACTCACCCATTCACTCACTCATTCACTCACTCACTCACTCACTCATTCACTCATTCACTCACTCACTCACTCATTCACTCACTCATTCACTCACTCACTTCACTCACGCACTCACCCATTCACTCACTCACTCATTCACTCACTCACTCACTCATTCACTCACTCACTCATTCACTCATCACCCTCACTCACTCACTCACCCACTCACCCATTCACTCACTCATTCACTCATTCAATCACTCATTCACTCACTCACTCACTCACTCACTCACTCACTCACTCACTCACTCACTCACTCACTCACTCATTCACTCACTCACTCATTCACTCACTCACTCACTCACTCACTCACTCATTCACTCACTCACTCATTCACTTACTCATTCACTCATTCACTCACCCATCCACTCACTCACTCACTCATTCACTCACCCATCCACTCACTCACTCACTCACTCATTCACTCACTCACTCATTCACTCACTCACGTTCACTCTCACCTCATTCACACTTTCATTCATTCATTCATTCTCTCACACACTTTCATTCATTCACTCACTCACTCATTCATTCATTCACTCACACTCACTCATTCATTCATTTGCTTGCTCACACAGTCACTCTTGCATCAAGTATCTATGGAGTGACCACTGGGGTCCAGGCTGGCTGTACACTGAACCTGTGTACACAGATGGCCAGCTGAGGAGTGGGTGCCTGTGGGCGACGGGGCCGGAGCTGGAGAGCTCGCCAGGGCCAGGGCCAGGCCCCGTGCCTGCGTTGCACCCCTGCGGGCGGTTGGGATTCATGGAGGAGAGCTCCCCAGATGAGGGATCAATACCGCCGGCACTCAAAGCCGTGAAGGCTGGCGGGGGCCTCTGTGCACAGCAAGTTTTTGTCTGGAAAAGGCATAAATCCGGGTGGGGGATGGGCGGGAGGCGAACACAATGCCGGTGATTTGTGAGCCGGACGCTCGCGGCCAGGACCGGCGCACAGGAGGCGGATCAATCTTGTCTCTAATCTCAGCTCCTCGAGGAGCAGCCCTGCTCCTGGTTCACTCCTGGCGAGTTCAGAGGCCCTTTAAGGCCAGAACTCCCCTTTTAAGGAATCACTCAGGAGGGCCAGGGCCCTGGGGGAGCCGCCCAGTCGGGCCGACCCCCCTCATTAGCTGCTGTGGCTGCTGCGGCCCAGGTGGGAGAAGGTGGGACCAGCAGGGAGGGAGGGTGCGGGACACGCCAGGGGCAGTGGCCGGTGCAGTGGGGCCTGGGACCAGGTGGGGGGTTGGGGGGCGGACTGCTCCCAAGGTCCCCACAAAACCAGCCCAACTCCGCTTCTGGCTGCGTGCTGGGCGCTGATCTCCGGGACAGGCGTGTTTGTACAACTGTGGAAACTGAGTCAGGAGCGGCCCGGGCTGTCAGAGCCCCGCCCCGGGCCGCCCATCCTGCGCCCCTGCGGGCACTGCTCTCAGCGTTCCTGCAGCAGCTGCATGGGCTTTGCTGGGCGGCCCTGGACAGGTGGGTGGTGGACACGAGCACCCAGCTGGTAAAGGAAGTGGGGAAGCCAGGCTCGGGCCTCAGGCAGCTTCCAGTCTAGCTGGGTTCACACTTACATATGTGCATATACACACACAGACACGCACATGGCCACACTCATGATGCATGTGCACACAGAGACACACATGGCCACACACATGCACATATGATGTATGTGCACACACAGAGATATGCACACAGCTTTACACACATATGCACACAACCACACACATGCATGTATATATGTATATGCACACAGAGACACAAACATGCATGCACGTGCACACACAGACTCACACATAAACATGCACATACATATGGACATACACACCTTGCACACTACATATGCATGCAGTACATGCACATGCATACACATGCATATGCACACACAGGCATACACATGCATATGGACACATCACATGTGCATACTGACACTCACAGATGTGCAAGCACACGGCATGCTCAACTGCACACCCTCACCCGTGTGTGCACTCTCACACACATGTGCACACTCTCACACACATGTGCACACTCACACACACGTGCATACTCACACATGCACATGGGTAGCCCAGCAAGTGAAGGCTGTGATCTCCAGGCAAGGCCAGGTGAGTGAGTGCGGCCTGAGGACCAGGTCTCTGGGGGGGCTCTCACCTCCCTGATTACCTGCCTGGGCGGCACCTGCCTGGGAGGGCACCTGCCCTGCCTCGGGGGGAACCTGCCTGGGTGGGTGAGTGCTTGGCCAAGGGCTCCGGGGTGGTCAGGAGGCCAGGCTGGCGGGGTGAGCAGCCAGGGGGGCCCTGGCAGAGATGGTGCAGCCCCTGAGCACTAACAGGGAATGAGAGGGGAACGGGGCTGTGGGGGATGGGCTCAGCTGCAGATGGAAGGATTGGGAGGACGGGGGGGGGGGGGGGGGGGGGGGGGGGAGGGAGTGAGGGGGGGGCTGGCGCTCAGCAAAGGAAATATTGAAATTAAATCATTTCCAGGGTTGGGGGAACTTTCTGTCCTAATTAAATAGCCAAGACTCCGGTGGCCGCTGTCAGAGAGGCGCTGGGGGGAGGGGAGCGGGCAGGTGCTGGCCTTGGAAGAGGGGATTAGCGGGCTCCCCTTTGATGCACCCCAGATCTCAGGGGCTCCGAGGCAGCCAGCAGCACTAATTAGGGCCCAGTCTGCCACCTCCTGTCCGTAGGCACAAATCCATATTCACACTCTGGGGTGGAGAGCAGGGAGGCTGGGGGAGGGGGACCAGGGAGGCTGGGGGGAGGGGGAGGGGACTGAGAAGGGAGGGGCCCCATGTACACCCTCCCAGTCCTGTCACTGTCCTCCCACACCCTCTGCGGGGAGGCCTGGCTCCTGGCGGCCCAGGGCCAGAACCCAGTGGAGGCCGAGGGGCAGGGGACCTGGGCCCAGGAGGAGCGGTGCTGGGGCTGGCTCTGGGGGGAATGGGCCTGAGGGACATGAGCTCATGCTCTCCCTGTGGGGGTGGGACGGCACCTGGAGCCCCGGCCTGGCCTCAGGCTGCCTGGGTGATCACCTGGGCCCTGCAGGTGGACGGGCGCCCTGAGTGTGTCAGGCCCTGGAGCCCGGCCTGATTGGCCAGGAGTCACAGAGGCAGAAGGAAGGCCTGCCCAGACCCAGGCTGAGCACGGAGAAGGGCAGGTGCTGACAGGCATGTTCTAGCGCAGTGGTCGGCAAACTCATTCGTCAACAGAGCCAAATATCAACAGTACAACGATTGAAATTTCTTTTGAGAGCCAAATTTTTTAAACTTAAACTTCTTCTAACGCCACTTCTTTAAAATAGACTCGCCCAGGCCGTGGTATTTTGTGGAAGAGCCACACTCAAGGGGCCAAAGAGCCGCATGTGGCTCGCGAGCTTCAGTTTGCCGACCACGGGGCTAGAGGAAGAGTCTGTGGTCACAGTGGGCCCAGGCGACAAGTGAAGCGGGCGTGCCGGGAGCCCCAGATGCCAGTGGCAGACCCCCGACACAGGGCAGAGCTCAGGTGCCCAGGACCCCACAAACACCCTGAGAATAGGGATCAGCACGGGATGGGGTAGGGAGGGCAGAGAGCAACTCTTCCAACCCATAGAGAACACAGGGACACAGACATGGACCCCGAGCTGCCCAGAACATGCCAACCCCACCCCTCATTTCCCAGGG
>JAJQQW010000008.1:1186651-1291651 GCA_025583905.1 Ia io
CTCAGCCAAGCAGCTGTTCTGCGAGTTCAGGTGGATAAATAGGAACAACATCAGGAGGCGATGCAGGCGGGGCGCCGAGCGGAGGGAGGGAGGGAGGGAGGCAGCAGGGCGGGCCTGGGCGGCGGGGAGACCCGGGCTGGGCCTGGGTGACGGACCAGCTGCGAGGTGCCCGCCCGCAGGGCACTGTGGGGGCAGCCCCAGCGCACGGCCGGCCTGGGGGCCCAGTGACTGCCTCTGGGGCCCGTGCCTCCTCCCCTCCGAAGGCGGGCACCTGTGCCCAGGGTGCAGGGGGCCAGGCCCTTCCTGATGGGGCGAGGCTCAGCCAGGGCTCCACCCACCACGAACTCGCTCCTCACCCCGCGGCCTCATCACCAGCGCCACCAGCGCCCCCTTGGCCACAGGAGCACTCAGGGCGCCAGCTGAGAGGGAGCCGCACGTGGGGGGTTGGGGGGCGGACACCTCGCCTGCTCTGGGGACCAGCTCAGCGTCGCCTCCAGGTGACCGTGGGTCCCCTGGGATGGGCCAGGGTGGGTTCCTGAGCCAGGATGGCAGGCGGGGGGGTGGGGCTGTTGAGGTGCTGGGGCCCCTGGCTGCCGATGCCAGACCCACCCAGCAGGGCCAGGGGCGGAGCCTGGCACGGGGACCTGCTGCCTCCGAGCCCCCTCCCTCAGTCACAGTCAGACGCAGGCAGTCTGTCGCCCGCAGCCACTCCGCCGGGCCCCTCTCCATGCGGCTTCAATAACCCACAGCCACTGGAACACAGGCAGCATTTTAGCTCAGCTCTGCCACCATTTCAGGTTCACCTGACACTCGGTGGACGGCAATAACCATGAATTTCCGGGCACCGCGTGGCACGGGCCCCGCCCAGCGGGCAGGCTCATTTCCGCGAGCTCCCGGGCGGGACCCTGGACGGGACCAGACCCTGAGCCGCGGTGGGGACATAGCCCACCCCGAGCTGACTGGCTGACTCAGGCCAGCACTTCCCGGGGGAGGGACAGCGGGCTGCGGGAGGGGCGGTCCTGGCTGCCTGGACACGGGGCAGCGGGAGGCCCTCACCACAGCCACTCCAGGCTGCATTCACACCGAGCCCCTTGCCACTGCCCAGTCCAATGCCAGGCTTTCAGCAGAAAAGGACGAGGCGGCAGGAGACAGAAAATGCCGTCTGAAGAGACGTGTGGCTCTGAGGCAGACTCAGCGGTGACACAGGCTGGGGGCGGCGTGGCCATGCCCCGGGCAGGGCGTCTGTGGGCCCTTCCTCCGGCCAGGCCCCCGGCTGGGCCCTGCGCCCGGACCACTGCTTCCCCCGCAGCTGGGCGCGGGGAGGGGGCAGATGGGCAGGAGGGGCCGCAGGCCTGCTGAGGGTGCTGGGAGGGCCCGGTGCCGCCTGCCTTCGGCGAGGGCTTGCTTTGCAACTTCCGTCTCGGCTGCGTCCGAGAAGAGCCATCCGTTTCCAGCCGGCCCACCTTTCTCCTGTGTCCGGGCAGCAGCGACGCCGCCGAGCCCCCAGGTGCTGGGCGGAAGCAGGAAGTCCGGGGATTTGCTGACGATGAGGACTTTGTCCCGAGCGCATCGCTGCTACTTGTTCACAGCGGGACACGGGGAGGGAGGTGCGGCCTGGCCAACCACCTTCCAAAATGCCAGCTTTTGTCACATAAAAACCACCTCCAGGCCGGCCGGCGTGGCTCCGTGGGTGAGCATCGACCTATGAACCAGGAGGTCAGGATTCGATTCCCGGTCTGGGCACAGGCCCGGGTTGCGGGCTTGATCCCCAGTGGGGGGCGTGCAGGAGGCAGCGGATCCACGACTCTCATCACTGGGGTGTCTCTCTCTGTCTCTCTCTCTCCCTCTCCCTTCCTCTCTGAAATCAATAAAAATATATTTAAAAACATTCCCAGGTTGGCCCCCTCTGGCTCCCCACCCTGGGGCCCTTGGAGGCAGGGCTGGGGGCAGGTCCAAGGAGACGCGAGGTGTGTGTAGGTGAGAGAGAGGGAGCCGCCTGCCTCACCCGGGGCCCTGAGGGACCTCCCGCATGCAGCCTGAAGGTGGAGGCGTGGGGGTGCGGGGCGGGGAGAGTGGGGCAGCAACCTAGCCCTGCAGGCATAGCCCAAGGTCCGGGGAGGAGCTGGGCAGGCCGGGCAGGTCCCAGCCCCACCAGATGGTCATTCCCGTGACCGCAGCCTCCGCCTGGCGTGAGCGTGGCGAGCTCCCCGTGGGCCTCAGGCCCCGTCACGGCAGCTGGCGCGGAGCACGGGCGCCAGAGATGGGTGCACAGCGAGGGGTGCGCTCCTCCTGTGGCCCCGGCTGCCTGCACTGGCTCCGCGTGGCTGGGGGGACTCCCTAGGAAAAGGGGGGGCAGAGGCTGGAGGAGACAGAACTGCACATGGGGACACAGGGATCCACCCCTTTGCGGGCCTCCTCTCACCCTCGTGCCCCTCAGCTCCCAGGCCACCCGGCA
This sequence comes from Ia io, assembly GCA_025583905.1. NCBI lineage: Eukaryota > Metazoa > Chordata > Mammalia > Chiroptera > Vespertilionidae > Ia > Ia io. The sequence goes on from JAJQQW010000008.1 coordinate 1,189,107, forward strand.
TGCCAAGCCCCTGAAGGGCAGAGCGGAAGACCTCGATCGTGCCGCCAGAGGACACTCGGCCCAGAGGGAGGGCTCTCGCCGCCGTCGCCCAGCGCCCGGCAGGGAGCCTGTCTCCACACCAGCTCCGTCTGCCTCCGCTGAGTCCCCGGGGAAGGGCGAGGCAGGTGCCGTGGCCGGACCAGAGGCTCGGGGAAGGGTGGGCGGGGGGCACCCCCTGGGTGGCACAGCGCCTCCCACTGGACGGGTGCCTGGCTGGTCTGGGTGAGAGGCCGCCATGGCTGCCTGCCCTGGGCTCCCCGGCCTCCACTCCCCTCCCCGGGCCCTGCCCACAGGAGCGTGAAGGGGCTGCCACGGCCCATTGGTGAGCAGATGGGCCTCGCCGGGGCCGCTCACCCCAACTTCCCGCCTCGTTAGGCAGCCGCCGAGCAGCCGTGCCGTCCGCCCCGTCCCCCCTCCCCAGCGTACTGACCGACAGCCTTACCAGCCGGCTCATGAGGCCCAGGGCTCGGCCAGAGGCCACCCCGCCCCTCTGTCCCGGTGTCGGCCTGAGCAAGTGCTTGGCAGGGAGTGCCCGGCGGGTCCGCCCTGGCGAATATGGAGCCATGGAGCCGGCTTCTCTCCTCGCGTGAGAGAGGCCTGGAGCCTGCCCTGCCCTCCTCGGGGCCAAGGAAGGACCAGGCCGCTGCCCGGGTCTCCGAGTCACAGGTCAGCACCGCCGGCGCGGACAGCTCCCGCCGCAGGTGCTGCGAGTCCCTTCGACGGTCCCCTGGGCCCGGGAGGGAGCCGGTCCCCTGGGCCCGGGAGGGAGCCGGTCCCCTGGGCCCGGGAGGGAGCCGGTCCCCTGGGCCCGGGAGGGAGCCGGTCCCCTGGGCCCGGGAGGGAGCCGGCAGCGCGAACACCGCCCCTGGTCGGCCGCCCACTTAGGGCGGAGCGGGGGACGTGGGGGGCAGGCACCCGGAGCCTCCATTCCTCCGGGGAGGGGGCAGGGGGCGGGGGGCGAGCACAGACAGCCCTCTTTCCCCTTCCTGCTGCTGCAAAGGGACTCGAGGGCACTGTCGGCTCTGGCCGGGCCCCTGGGGACTCGGGGGGCCTTTGTAAAACGGGAACCCCCCGGCCTAACGTTGAGTCCCCTCGGCTCTGACAGTGTCCCATAAATAACTCCGAGCCGCATGAGCAACGGGAGCCCGCACGGCTTTGACTGTGCAGAGCGATAAATTAAATGCAAGGCCCGCCACGTGGGCGCGATTAAACTCCTTTTACAGCATCGCATGTCGCTTTACGCGGGACCACGGCTCCTCTCCGAATCCTTGGCAGGGTCCTCTGCAAGCCGGCAGCACCCAGCCTGGGCCCTGGGAGCTGTGGGTGGCAGGGCACCCAGCCTGGGCCCTGGGTGCTGGAGGGGGGCAGGGCACCCAGCCTGGGCCCTGGGTGCTGGAGGGGGGCAGGGCACCCAGCCTGGGCCCTGGGAGCTGTGGGTGGCAGGGCACCCAGCCTGGGCCCTGGGTGCTGGGGGGGAGGGGGCAGGGCACCCAGCCTGGGCCCTGGGTGCTGTGGGTGGCAGGGCACCCAGCCTGGGCCCTGGGTGCTGGGGGGGAGGGGGCAGGGCACCCACCCAGCCTGGGCCCTGGGTGCTGTGGGTGGCAGGGCACCCAGCCTGGGCCCTGGGGTGCTGGAGGGGGGCAGGGCACCCAGTCTGGGCCCTGGGAGCTGTGGGTGGCAGGGCACCCAGCCTGGGCCCTGGGTTCTGGGGGGGAGGGGGCAGGGCACCCAGCCTGGGCCCTGGGTGCTGTGGGTGGCAGGGCACCCAGCCTGGGCCCTGGGTGCTGGAGGGGGGCAGGGCACCCAGCCTGGGCCCTGGGAGCTGTGGGTGGCAGGGCACCCAGCCTGGGCCCTGGGTTCTGGGGGGGAGGGGGCAGGGCACCCAGCCTGGGCCCTGGGTGCTGGAGGGGGGGGGCAGGGCACCCAGCCTGGGCCCTGGGTGCTGGAGGGGGGCAGGGCACCCAGCCTGGGCCCTGGGTGCTGTGGGTGGCAGGGCACCCAGCCTGGGCCCTGGGTGCTGTGGGTGGCAGGGCACCCAGCCTGGGCCCTGGGTGCTGGAGGGGGGCAGGGCACCCAGCCTGGGCCCTGGGTGCTGTGGGTGGCAGGGCACCCAGCCTGGGCCCTGGGTGCTGTGGGTGGCAGGGCACCCAGCCTGGGCCCTGGGTGCTGTGGGTGGCAGGGCACCCAGCCTGGGCCCTGGGTGCTGTGGGGGGCAGGGCACCCAGCCTGGGCCCTGGGTGCTGGAGGGGGGCAGGGCACCCAGCCTGGGCCCTGGGTGCTGGAGGGGGGCAGGGCACCCAGCCTGGGCCCTGGGTGCTGTGGGTGGCAGGGCACCCAGCCTGGGCCCTGGGTGCTGTGGGTGGCAGGGCACCCAGCCTGGGCCCTGGGTGCTGTCGGGGGCAGGGCACCCCGCCTGGGCCCTGGGAGCTGTGGGTGGCACGGCCTCTAAGGGGTCTTGTCCTCGGGAACCCCGGAGCTGGGCCCCAGGGATCCAAGGCGCTGAGCTAGGGTGGGTCGCGGGGTGCCATGTGCTCCTCCAGCCTACAGGTGGCGCTGCAGGCACTCACCTGTGGGGGGGGGGGGGGGGGGCAGGGTCAAGGCTCCGCCCCTAATTCCTCCATCCTCATTCCTATTGGTGCTTCCCCTCTGTGCTTTTTTTCTTCTCGTTTTAGCCTTCACGGGGATTCAGCGGTTTTCCCCTCTTATTTCCCCCCCTCGGCTGGTTTGGCTGTTACAATAGCATTTGCTTTCTTTCAGGTGTTGCTCACATTTCATTCCAAAGTCACCAGTTCCTCACAGGACAGGGTGGGTGACCCCTCACTCAGTCCCCCAGGAGTCAGCTTCACGGGTACAGACAGCGATGGTGGTGCTGGGGGCAGGGGGGGAGGGATGTGCAATGGGACAGAGGTTCCATTTGGAAGGAGAGAAAGTTCTGGAGAAAATGGGAGGATGGCTGCACAGAGTGAATGTGTTCACTGCCACCGAGCTGTGCACTGAACGTGAGGCTAAGGCTGTTTTACCACAATTCTTAAAAAGTTAACCCGAGTTTCTAGCAACGAAAGGCGATAAATAAACGCATAAGAGATAGAGAAAAGATCATCAGTGTGTGACTGTGTACACATCAGTAAGAAACTTCGTCTACAATAAGAAATTTAGCAAATTGGCTGGATACAAAATCAATATCCGAAGCCCAGTTGCATTCCCATACGTCAGCATCAACCACAATCGGTCAGGAAACATAAAAACGTGAAATGCCATTTATAATACCAACAAAAATACATCAAGGACCGAGGAGTCAAAGCAAGAAGTGTGTGAACGCTTTACGGGGAGGTCATGACAGCGCGATGGAGAGACCTCACAGAAAACTGAGCACAAGGAGGAGGGACAGCCTGGGCGTTTCCCGGGGACGCCAGCTTCCCCAGAACGGATGTGAAGGGTGGATACAGTTAGAGCCAACACCCCACAGGTCTTTGCATGCAATCGGACACACTGGTTTTAAATATCGTATGTGAGCAAGTGAGGGAGACCAGCCAGACGGTGCTGGAGACGGACAGCTGGGGCTGGCCCCCCGCGCATCGGGGTGCTGATGAAGGAGGCCACGGGCCCTTGGGCGTGGATGCTGAACGGCAGCACACAGCAGGAAGGACGGGGGCCGCCCCATGCGTCTCCGTGGGAGCTCACAGCTCCTTATGCTGAGCCGCGCAGGTCAGTGTGAGGAAGCACGGAGGGTTTTTAAGAAGAGGCTGGGAAACTGGCTTTCCGCATTTGAAAACACCTGGCAATGAATCCCTGCCTCACACCGGGCTTAGAAACAAATCTCAGTGATCAAGGACAAGCACGGAGAGCGTGATGGAATCAGGAGGGGCAAGCCCGAGCCGGTGTGGCCCCGTGGATAGAGCGTCGGCCTGCGGACTGGGGCGTCCCAGTTCGATTCCCTGTCAAGGGCACATGCCCGGGTTGTGGGCTCCATCCCCAGTAGGAGGCGTGCAGGAGGCAGCCAATGAACCAGTCTCTCTCATCATTGATGCTTCTCTCTCTCTCTCCCTCTCCCTTCTTCTCTGAAATCAATAAAAATATATTTAAAAAAAGAAAAAAAGAAACGACAGCGGGAGAGAAAAGAATTCCTCAAGAAGACCCACAGGACAGGCCGTCAAGGAACATTCTGATGCGTTTCCCCACATTCTGACGGAGGTTCCACTGCCCAGAGGAAAGCATACGGTGGACAGAGAAGTCGGACAAGTCGGGGCCACAGACCTGCATCGCATCCGGTTGGCGAGAGATGACGCACAAAACAGAGAAGGCGGCCGCCCCCCCCCCGGCGGGCCTGGGGATGGGCATTTCCCGGGAGAGGAGGGGGCGCGGCTCGCCAGCAGCCAGGAGACCGGGCTGCGCCTATGCACCTCCTTATGTTCTCTCCAAACGCCCCTGCAACGGCGGTAATGAGAGTGTTTATGACATGAACCGTTAGGGATGAGAAGCCCGGAGCAGGAGACAAACAGCGAGATCTGGGAGCCCAAACGCCTAATCGTGGGGTAGCTGCCTGAGCCTCGGCAAAGGATAAATCCCAGCGAACGAGGGAGACGGCGGCAGCCTGATGTCTCCTGGGGAAGATTCAACTCTGGCAGGACAGAGCCGGCGCCTCTGGGATTGGGGGGTGGGGAGGGGAGGGCAGAGCCGGCGCCCTGGGCCGGGGTGGGGTTGGGGGGGCAGCACCGGTGAGGCAGCGGTGCCAGTACAAAACCCCAGGAGCTGACGTCTGAGCGGGAGAGACGCAGCTTAGACCACAAAGAGGAGTCACCCTCGGTGAGACGTTTAACAGAAACAACGGCACCGACGCCGCCCGGGCGCAGACACTGCCCTCCGCCCGCAGGTGGGAGCGCAGCTGGCCACAAGCACCGCCACGTGGCCCAGCAAGCGCCGGGGCCCTGGCCTCGGGTGCGGGAAAGCCACGCCGTCCCAGCGTCCGCACAGCCCGCTCCGAGCAGCTCCCCTCTAACAGCCAGACCCCGAGGAAGCACACGCGCCCGCAGGTGAGCGGCCGGCCACGGGGCACCCCACCCGTGGGCACCCCACCCGTGGGCCTGCCCACAATCACACAACGCGCCCGCCCACCTGCCGCTCATGGTGACGTGCTGAGGCTGCGGGTCCCTCCCCGTCAGGGCACATCCAGAGTCAACCAATGGGTGCATCGAGCAGTGAGCAAGCCGGTGTCTCCCTCCCTCCCTCCCCCCCCCCCCCCCCCTCCCCCCTCCCCCTCCCCCTCACCCCCCCCCCCCCCCCCCCTCCCCTCCCCCCCCCCTCCCCCACCCCCCCCCCCCCCCCTCTCCCTCCCTCCCTCCCTCCCCCTCTCTCTCTCTCCCCCTCTCTCCCTCTCCTCTCCCTCTCTCCCTCTCCTCTCTCTCCCTCTCCCCTCTCCCTCTCCCTCTCTCCCTCTCTCCCTCTCCCTCTCCCCCTCTCCTCTCCCTCCCTCTCCCTCTCTCCCTCTCCTCTCTCCCTCTCTCCCTCTCTCCCTCTCTCCTCTCTCCCTCTCTCTCCTCTCCCTCTCCCTCTCTCCCTCTCTCCCTCCCTCCCTCTCTCCCTCTCTCCCTCTCTCCCCTCTCTCCCTCTCTCTCTCTCTCTCTCTCTCTCCCTCTCTCCCTCTCCCTCTCCCTCTCTCCCTCTCTCCTCTCTCTCTCCCCTTCTCTCTCCCTCCCTCTCTTCCTCTCTCTCTCAAATCAATCCACACTTTTTTAAAAGGAGCACGTCATGGACACGCCAACAACATGCGTGGCTGTCAGTTATGCCGCGTGAAAGCCAGCCTCAAAGCCACCTGCGGTGTGTGTTCAGGGAGCATCCTGGAAGCGACATCGGGGGGCACAGGCTGGGGAGGCCGTGAGGACGGGGAGGCCGTGAGGACGGGGAGGGGTGGGCGGACATGGGTGAGACTAAAGCGGCAGCCGAGGGACATCCTCGTGGGGGACAGCTGTGTCCTGACGGGCTGGCATGGCCCGTGGAGGAGCCCTGGGAAGTCCCAACACCACGTGCACGGGTGGGGGGGGGGGCGGGGGCTGGACACAGGGTGAGGTCGCAGAGGCGGAGGGCGTGGCAGGGAGGGCACGGGCAGGTGCTGGGCCGGGGGTGGGATGAGGCGGCCCAGGCCGAGGGGGAAGGGCGTTGGGGAAACAGAGTCTCCGCCGGCCCAGCCCTGGCAGCGCCGGCAGCTTCATTCCAGGTTTATTTCCGTCAGATTGATGTCAGAGCCGCTCCCGGTGACGTCAGAGCCGCTCCCGGTGACGTCAGAGCCGCTCCCGGTGAAGCTCTCCGCCAGCAAAATAAAGAAGCGAATGACCCTGACCCCTGGGCCCCGCCACCCCTCGCTCCGCAGCTTTGAATTTTAAATTCCGTTTCCGTCGCTTTTCGGTCACTGCTTCCCGCCTCGGAGCCTGACCTTGTGACGCCCGGCTGCGGGGCGGCCTTGCTCAGCGGCAGGTGACTTACTCCTGAGCTGCCCAGTCCCCGCTGCCGGGACGCTGCCTCCCCGGAGATCGGTGTCACGGCGACCTCTCTGCTGGCTGACCCCTGTCCCCGGGGCAGCCCTGGCACAGCGCCCGCCCGAGCACCTCACCCACCGAGCCCTTCCCTCGAGGCAGAGGGCCCCTGTGGGACCTCCCCCCGGTCCCGGTGAGGCCGTGGACAGCACACTCACACATAGCCACACACAAACCCGCATGCTCACACACAAACCCGCATGCTCACACACAAACCCGCATGCTCACACACAAACCCGCATGCTCACACACAAACCCGCATGCTCACACACAAACCCACATGCTCACACACAAACCCGCATGCTCACACACAATCCCGCATGCTCACACACAATCCCGCATGCTCACACACAAACCCGCATGCTCACACACAAACCCGCATGCTCACACACAAACCCGCATGCTCACACACAAACCCGCATGCTCACACACAAACCCACATGCTCACACACAAACCCGCATGCTCACACACAAACCCGCATGCTCACAAACCCGCATGCTCACACACAAACCCGCATGCTCACACACAAACCCGCATGCTCACACACAAACCCGCATGCTCACACGTACACACACACACACGCTCATGCCCCATCCTGCCACTCATGCAGGCAGAGCCGCGTCCTTGGGAATGGTTCTTGCTTTTCGGGGATGAATTAGGACTTTCGGTCGCGATCTCTCCCGCGAGGAGCTGGGAGGCAGCCCCGTCCCCGGAGGCTCTCGCTTCCGAGCCGCTCTCGGGACTGTGGCAGCGCCCTGGCTGGTGGGTCCCACAATGGCGTGGGTGGCCCAGCATCAGCTCTGGGGTACGTGCCCGTGGCTCGCCCAAATGTGCCCACCCGGCCCACGCGGCCCTGCCCCTCTCGCCGGCCCAGCCGTGGCGCCATGTGAGCCGTTTCCCGGCTGCTGGCGGAGCTGAGCCCAGCAGGTCCCACCGGGAAGACCCCACGGCAGGGCCTGGGGGAGGGCAGGGGCGGAGCGGTCAGGGGCGAGTGGCCCCGGGTCTCCCGGGCAGACCCCTCTGGAAGGGCCTGGGCACTGCCCGCCCTTCCAGTCCCGGGCTGTCCTGATCCAGGTGGGGCGCCCAGCACCAGAGCGGGTGCTTGGGATGCGCGTGGGAGGACGGAGGCGTGGGTGGGCGCCTCCCACGCAGGCCGCACTGCCTTAGCTGTGACAGCCAAACGCACAGGCGGTTGCTATGTAATTAACTGGAGCTGGAATGAGCAATAAAAGCACAATTATGATCCTGCAGGCATTAAACTCCTGCTGCTTCACCACCTCAGAGCCATGCGTGCTCCCGCGGGGAGAGCACAGAGGCACAGAGGGCACACGTGGCCCCAGACGTGGCTTTTCCGTGGGGCCCACCCTGCCCACCATCAGGGGGCCACACGGTGCCGGGCTCTCGTTCGTGCAGAGGGCCCCCGAGCCCCCGGAGGCAGGAGGGTCCGGGGAGGCCCACACACGGGGACCCACACCTGGGGCCCGCCACGAGGAAGGCACACGCACGCACACGCACAGGCACATGTGCGGGAAGTCAGGAGGAGCCAGGTTGCGGGTTGGGGCGTCTGGGTGGGACGCTGATGAAGCTGCGGCTGGAAACCATCTCACAAGGTCATTTTCATAAGAAGGCTGCGCCCCGGCAGGTGGAGGGGGGTGGGTTATAGCTGCGCCCCTGGGTCATGGCTGCGCCCCTGGGTCATGGGTCATGGCTGCGCAGGGAGGGTGTTAATTACCGGGTGTTAAGGGGTGCCATGATCTCTGCGCAGGCTCTGTGAGAAACACTGAGCCCCAACTCTGCTCAACTCACACAGCCCCCACCCACCCCCACCCCCACCCCGGGGACTGGAGACCCTCCTCCTCCAGCCCAGACCTGCCCAGGCCCACCCGACCCACCTCCCCACCAGAAAGGCCGCCGCCTGCCTCTGCTCGCATACCTCTGCTGGCAGGGAGCTCACTCCCTACCCAGGCACCCATCGGCCCCTGCCCGGTCTCTGCGACAGGGCCACATGCCGGCCTCTGCCCTCCCCCACCCCCAGCCGGGCATGCGCAGCCCCTGCCCTGCCTCCCTCTGAGCACAGCCCCCTGCGAATGGGATGGTCACCTCCCATGTCCTGGGCGCCCTGCTCCTAAGGATGCAGCCGGGCCAGCCTGGGAGGGAAGAACCGGGAGGGCGGGGGCCGGCGGGAGGGAGCAGGTGCCCTCAGGACCCTCCGCACCGGCTGGTCTTCTCTGTAATGAAAGATGACCCTTGACAGACGTCCCTGTAAAGAGGCATTAAAACCCATTCTCTGTGCATTTAGGAGTGGGGGAGGGATGAATTCTAGAAGACCCACACCTGTGGGGGCGGGGGAGGGAGAGGGGAGGGAGAGGGGACGGGGGAAGGGAGGAGGGGGGAGGGGACAGGGAGGGGGGAGTGGGGAGGGAGCAAGGAGGGGGCGGGGGCAGGGAGGGGTGAGCGGGACGGGGAGGTCTGGGGTAGCTCCAGCCAGGGAGGCCGTACCCCCTTCCTCTCCCTGACTGCTGGGAAAGGGGTCTTCGGCCTCCCTCAGCTGCGGGGCTGGGACAGGGCCTCCTGGGCCGGGCTGGGAGGATATGGCCCTCAGGCAGCTGGGAGAGACCTCCAGGGGCCTGTGGGGCAGGCAGGGAGGGCACTGGAGGAGAAAGGGGTGCCTGGCTCCCTGGCCCCCCAACTCTCTTCCCAGCCAAAGGCTGGGCACAACTGGGCATCCCAGGAGGCTCATTCAGCCAAGGAGTGTTCCCACACGTCCCACCCTGAGCCCCCCACCCTGAGCCCCCACCCTGAGCCCCCCACCCTGAGCCCCCACCCTGAGCCCCCACCCTGAGCCCCCCACCCTGAGCCCCCACCCCCTGAGCCCCCCACCCTGAGCCCCCACCCTGAGCCCCCACCCTGAGCCCCCCATCCTGAGCCCCCACCCTGAGCCCCAACCCTGACTGGCCAGAGCTGAGGCCCTGAGGGGTGACCGCCTGGCCCTGTGCTCCTGGAGCCGCTAGTCAGGCGGGAGTCACGCTGTGAAGAGGCTGGGAGGCAGGAACAGTCCCTCCTGCCCCCTCCCTCCAGGAGTCTGTGGGTGCGATCGCCTCTCCTTGGGACGTGGGGGGGGGTGGGCAGGCTGGGCACCAGGCCGGTGGCTCCCAGGAGCCCGGGCCCTGCCTGGCCGCTGGGGCTCCGAGCCGCCAGAACTGACCCTGAAGGTCCCGGGAGCAGCGAGTGTGAAGGGGGCTGAGGGGCCGCGGAGGACAGGCACCCGGCTGGGCTGGAGCCACCCCGCAGACACGCCGCCTCCCCAGCGCCCCCACCTCCACCTGTCAGGTCTCATTACCTGGGCTGTCACCCAGCGCCGGGCTCGCACCCCTTCGACCTTGAAGTCTGCCTCGTGACACGCCTCAGGGCTGCCTGCATCCTGGCTGGCGGGGGTGGGGGGGGGGGCAGGGGGCGGCCTCCCGCGGCGCGGCAGCTGCGAGCAGGAAGCGGGAGCAGGTGGGAGCTGTGGGGCGTCCTTGTGAGGCCGAGGTCGGCAGGGCCTCCTGGCCACGCAGCCAGGCTGGACGCCCTGTGCTGGCCTCTCGGGCCGGGCCCTGCCTGCCGTGATGATTGGCCGCTGCGGGTGTCAGCACCCAAGGCTCGGGGCGGGGCCCTCGAGTTGGGGTCAGGGTCCAGCCAGGCGGGGAGGCGAGGGGAGCCCCTTGGGATGTACCCCGGCCCTTCCCTCGGAACTGCGTGTGGGCCCTCAAACGCTGGGAGCCTGGTCTGCGTGGGAGACCCTCAGCCAGCCCCTCCTGGCACCATGAGCCCAGAGCTGGCTGCACCCGCCGTCGCCAGCTGCCGGCTGTCCCCAGAAAGCGTCGCCCTGTGAGGGACAAGCCTTGGAGCCTCTGGTGCCTGTGGCATCATCGGTGTCATTTCAGGTGCAGGAGGCCATCCCACAGCTCCAAGCACCAGGGCAGCAGCGCAGGCTCCTCGTGGCACAGGCTCCGCGTGGCACAGGCTCCTCATGGCACAGGCTCCGCGTGGCACAGGCTCTGCGTGGCCCAGGCTCCGCGTGGCACAGGCTCCTCGTGGCACAGGCTCCACGTGGCACAGGTTCCTCGTGGCACAGGCTCCTCGTGGCACAGGCTCCGCGTGCCCAGGCTCCTCGTGGCACAGGCTCCTCATAGCACAGGCTCCTCGTGGCACAGGCTCCTCGTGGCACAGGCTCCACGTGGCAAGGCTCCTCATGGCACAGGCTCCACGTGCCCAGGTTCCTCATGGCACAGGCTCCTCGTGGCACAGGCTCCACGTGGCACAGGTTCCTCATGGCACAGGTTCCTCGTGGCACAGGCTCCGTGTGGCACAGGCTCCATGTGCCCAGGCTCCTCGTGGCACAGGCTCCGCATGCCCAGGCTCCTCGTGGCACAGGCTCCGCGTGGCACAGGCTCCTCGTGGCACAGGCTCCGCGTGGCACAGGCCGGTGCTGGGGCCACAAGGGAGACGTCCTGGGCCCGAGGCCAGATGCTGGGCTGAGACTCCGTTTAAGCAGCTCCCAGCACAGATCCGTCTCCAAACGCTTTTCCAAATAGAGCGAGAAGCGCAAAGAGGGGGTGCCCCGGTTTGTGGTCGGTGAGGGTCCCAGGCACCCGGAGACCAGGTGTCTGCGTGGGCAGGCAGAAGGGGGACACGTGGCCCGCCCATCCCGCCTCCCGCCCCGCCCACACCCAGGGGCCTGGCCAGCTCCATATCTACATTCAGCCTCCTCCTGGGCGCTGCCTTTACTTTGCCATTCGCTTTGCAAATAGCTCTGAATTGGAGAGCACCCACATCTATTGCTAAAAGCCCATCTTCACCTCCTAATTAAATTTCCGCACGGCATTTTCCCGGGAAAATTCAGTTAGGTCTTAATTTCTGTCACCTAACAGGCAGTGGTGCTTTGAGTATTTGATTTTTAACTTGAACCCTTGCTGGGGCGCCCAGTTAAACTGTGGGGTGGGCATCGGCGTGGCCAGGTGGGAGACATGCGTCCGGGGCCGGGAGGGGCGGGGCAGCCACCGGAAGAGGCCAGCTCGGACCACACCGCCCGCGGCTCTGGTCCCGTCACCCCTGCAGCCCCACAGGACTCGGGGGCCCAGTCCGGGGGGAGCCCATGCTCAGCTGGGCCTGGTGGGCACAGGTCGCCGGGCAGAGGGGGAGGCCAGCGAGGGCGTCTTCAGGGGCCTGGGGCCAGCTGGTCTCTGAGGAGCAGGTGTCAGTGGCCGGCAACCCCCCGGCCTGCGGACCTGGCCACCCCGTCCTGGCTACGGGAAGGGGCAGGCAGCTTCAGCTCTTTGGCCACTGGGGGTTCAGGGGTGCTGGGGCCGGGGATCCCCGCCTGTGTCCAAGGGCTCCGGGTCACACGAGCCTGCTGTCGCCACCTGGGGGTGAGGCTCCTGGGTGCCCGTCCCCGCGGCCTCCTCCCTCCTCCACGGCTGCGGCCAAGGCTTCCCGGGGAGGCACAGCATCGAGGGTCCCCAGGGTGGGAAGGAGCCGGGGCTGAGAGCTCCCAACAGGGGCTGCAGGGGTGCGTGTGGGGGTTGGGGGACCCCAGGCCTCTCTGGCTGGCAGTGGGTGTCCCCGCACCAGCCAAAGGGCGCAGGTGGCCCCTCCACGGGGAGAGCAGCCTCATCCGCAGAGGGTCCCTGCGCGCATGGCCTGTCTGCGCCTGCAGCCCCCCTGTGGTCACCGGTTAGTGACCACAGGCTCCGCCGCTCGGCAGCCCGGGGTGGAGGCCTTGACCGGTGCCCCTGCCCAGAACGGGGCTGTGCCCGCCCATCAACTCCCCACTCCCGTTGGGGTGGGCAGCCTGGGGTGGGGGGGCGGTCCTGAGTGGCAGCCTCGGCCCGAGCGCCTGCTCCTGGAAGCGCGTGGCTGTCAGGCGGCTGGGATGAGTCCTTCGTGACCACGGGGTCCCATCCAGCATGTGGCTCCGCTCCCTCGCCCGGCAGCTGGAAGAGCAGCGAGCAGGGGCACAGGCCAGGTGACCAGGCGGAAGGACAGTGCTGAGGGCAGTGACCATGTGGCTGAGGCTGGCAGAGGTGTCCCTGAGGCCCCAGGATGTGAATAGAGGGACCCCCAGCTCCCCGCAGGCAGGAACCAGCCCCAGACGTCTCCCCAGCAGCCGGGCCTGCTGTGGGGCTATGCTCAGGGCAGCGCTGGCCCCCCAAGTGGCAACTCCTGCCCACCCTCCAAGACCCCCGCAAATGTCCACCCTCATCATGCCCGAGTGTCCCAGGTCCTGCCCACCTCTCGCCCTCGAGGGGTCAGTGTCCCCCTGCCCAGTGTCCCCCCCACACCCCCCCGCCCCGCGTCTCCCTGCCCGCCCCCACCAGAGCCCGAGTGACCCAGGGCTGCGGGGGGCAGCGGGCAGCTCTGGGAGGTCAGGGGGCGGGGGTGGGTAAGAGGCAGCACCCGTGACCGCACTCGTGGGCCCTGTGCCAGACGTGCCAGCGCCCCCAGCAGCTCCGGCCCATCTCAGCCTCCACACCTGTTTTTCCCCACGGTCCCCACAGTGGGTCATGTCCAGCCTCCGCCGTGATGGACAGCGCACCTATCTGTTCCCTGGACCTGTTCCGGGCCCAGCTGGATACACAGCCGCACCCGATGGGCCTGAAGAGGGGCGGGGGGGGGGGGGGGGGGGGGGGGTCAGGAAGCCAGGGAGGGGTGATGGGAGAGGCAGGTGCTGCCCGGGCACCCGCAGGGGGTGTGCAGACGCCCCAGGTGGAAAGGGCAGAGGGGTTGGGGGTCCAGTCTCCTCCTCAGACCTGCTCCTCCTCAGGCCCCGGGGCGGCAGGACGGAAGGACGGAGGACGGAGGACGGACGGACACAGACAGTGCTCCTGAGTGCTGCAGGGCCCGGAACCAGCTCGGCATCCTCACCCGCCTCTGGTGCTGGGGGAGGTCCTGGCTCTGGGAGGGCTACTGGCCACGTGGCTCAGGTGGTCATTTACCTTCCGGCCCCTCCGTCTGCAATAACGTGGCGATGGTATGAGCACTGCCGTGGCTGTCCTGCCGGGTCCCCACCCGCTGCCGTCGCCCCGCTCCACAGAGGAGCAGCTGCCGCCCAGAGAGGGCGAGCCATGTGCCTGAGGTCACACAGCGGCGGAGGCGCCTGGGTCCAGAGTCTGTGTTGTTGACCAGCGTTGTCCCCCAGGTGGACCCTGGCCAGCCGGGCTCAGCAGGCGCCGGCTCGCAGTGGGGGTGAGTCTGGGGCTGCCTCCCCGCACCCTGGCCCGGGACAAGGACACTGGGGCCACACCCCGAGGGACGGCCCATCGGGTGCCTGCTCTCGGCTCCTCTGCAGAAATTAGGGGAGGCTCCACCAGGGCTCCTGCAAGCACTTGGGGGCAGCCTGGAGGCAGAGGAGCCCGTGGGGTGCCCCCGGGGCTGGACGGTCCGTGATCAGGCCTGCACAGCACAAGGTGAGCGCCTGGGTGCTCCAGGCATGTCACATGCACACCCTGCACAGGCGTGTCACCTGCACAGATGTGTCACCTGCAGAAGTGTGTCACCTGCACAGAGGTGTCACCTGCACAGGCGTGTCACCTACAGAGGCGTGTCACCTGCACAGGCGTGTCACCTGCACAGAGGTGTCACCTGCACAGGCGTGTCACCTGCAGAGGCGTGTCACCTGCACAGGCATGTCACCTGCACAGAGGTGTCACCTGCACAGGCGTGTCACCTGCACAGGCGTGTCACCTGCAGACAGATGAGAGCACCCAGCAGCTGAGCCGACCCCGCCTGCCCAGGCAGAGCCCCGGCCGCACTGCACGGGGTCAGGGTGAGCACTGAGGACGGGGCCCCGCCTGCTGTAACGGGAGGTGCGGGGGTCAGAAGGTGCCCAGGGTCGGCATGCAGTCACCCCAGCGGCAGAGCCCCCACTCCACGGCGATCCTGTGGGCCCGGGGCCGGCACCAGACCCGCCAACCCCTGTGGGTACTCATTCCGCGAAGGCGACCGTGCCTGGAGGGGAGCCCACCGGGTCCCCGCACACAGGTCTCGGCACCGGCTCCCGGGAGGAGCCCGGGCCTGGCAAACCCCGGCCCCCCACCTGCCCTGAGGCCCGGAAGTCTCCCCGATGCCCCTGGGGCAGCTGCAACCCCAGCTCCCAATGGGCAGCGAGGGGTGATGTCAGAGATGGTCCGGTGCTCAGAAAGCCCGCGGGCATTGTGTGCGTCCGGATCGCTGCCATCACCAGACAGCAGGAGCAGGGGCCGCGGGAGTTAGGAGCAGCGATGGCGCAGCAGTGGCCTTGGTGACGGCGATGGGCGTGGCAGGGGAGTGGCGGGAACGGTGAGGGCGCCAGCGGCCCCCAGAGAGCAGCAGGTGGCTCCCTCCCCACCGCAGGGGCGTGGGACCCGCCTCCCTCCGTGGTTCTGCCGGCAGGAGCTCAGGGCCCCCCCTCCGACGCTGCTCCCTCCACCCACGTCTCCCCCTGCCGGCCCTTCCCCCTGAGAACCACTCTCTCCCCGGCCCCCAGCCTCTCCTCCTGTTTGGGGGCACCTGTCTGCACCTGGCCCTCCACCGTGGGCGTGGGGTGGCACCTCCCAGGCCAGGAGACCAGCCTCTCCAAGGGGCGGGGGGGCGAGCTCTTCAGGTTCCCTCGGGCCTGAGGGGGACATGGATGGTCACTGTTGAAGGGCAACCGCTGCGGCCGGGTGCTGCCCAGCTTCACCCAGCCCCGTCCTCGGTCCGTCCTCGGGTCCCTCATCAAAGCGAAGGGTCAGCGCTGCCCTGCGTGCGTGTTAATCGCAGTCTCCGCCCCCCGCCCTGCCCGGCGGCCTCATTAATGCGACGGAGGAGGGGGAGCGACATCGCTTACATGTCACTGTCTTGTCTGTCCGGGGCCTGGCTGCTTTGGTAAAAGGGCAGAGGCGGACAAAGGCGACGGAGCATCCTGGGGGCCGGGGCGGGAGGGCTGTCGGACACGGCCTCCTGCTTCGACATTTGTTGTTTGCAAATGAGAACATCCAATGACAGGAGCCCCCCCACCCCCCACCCCCCGCCTCCGGCCCTGCCCTCCTCCCCAGGCCGCGGTGTCCAGTCCAGCCAGGACTGAGGGGACGCCTGAGGAGTGACCCTGAGTGAGCGCATGAGGCAGGGCCTTTGCACCCACCACAGACACGCACCTGTTGACCCAGCCACCGGAGGAGATAGAGCGCCATCCCCAGGCTGCCCAGGAGAAAGGGGAGGCTCAGTGAGGTCAAGTATCACACGGCGGAGGGGCAGGGCAGGGCGGCAGCCAGCTCTCTCTGAACGTCACGCTTTGCTGCCCGGACCACAGACCTCCGTGACCACGGCCCCTGTGCTCAGATGTGGAGAGGTGGGCAGGCACCTATGTCTGGCTCCAGTCTCAGGCCGGTCACTGTTATCACTAAAATTACGAGAGGCCCAGTGCACGAAATCCGTGCACAGGTAGGGTCCCTAGCAGCTGCTGGCTGCCGCCGGGGCCTCCCTTCGTTCCGCGCCGCCCCCTGGAGGTCAGCACACGTCATAGCGAGCAATCAAACTCCCTCCCAGGCAGTTGAACTCCAGAGGGGACGCCTTGCATATTAGGCTTTTATATAGAGATTGTGCGTGTGGTGTTCCCATCGGCTCCCAGGCCCCAGCTCTGGTTGTCAGAAGGTCTAAGGAACCTGGGTCCAGGAAACAGCAGGACCACAATAAATGTTGGATGACAGGTGGATGGATGAGGGGTTGGGTGGGTGGATGAGGGGGGGGGGGGGGTGGGTGGGTGGATGGGTGGGTGGGTGGGTGGATGGATGGTGGATGGATGGGTGGGTGGGTGGATGGATTGATGGGTGGTGTGGGTGGGTGGATGGGTGGGTGGGTGGGTGGATAGATGGCGGATGGTGGATGGATGGGTGGATGGATGGGTGGGTGGGTGGGAGAGTGGGTGGGTGGGTGGGTGGGTGAGTAGATGGATGGGTAGATGGGTGGGTGGATGGATTGATGGGTGGGTGGGTGGATGGATTGATGGGTGGGTGGGTGGATGGATGGGTGCGTGGGTGGGTGGATGGATGGGTGGGTGGGTGGATGGGTAGATGGATGGGTGGGTGGATGGGTGGGTAAGTGGGTGGATGGGTGGGTGAGTAGATGGGTGGGTGGATGGATTGATTGATGGTGGGTGGGTGGATTGATGGGTGGGTGGGTGGGTGGATGGATGGGTGGGTGGTGGATGGGTAGATGGGTGGGTGGATGGATTGATGGGTGGGTGGGTGGATGGGTGGGTGAGTGGGTAGATGGGTAGGTGAGTAGATGGATGGGTAGATGGGTGGGTGGATGGATTGATGGGTGGGTGGGTGGATGGATGGGTGGATGGATGGATGGGTGCGTGGGTGGGTGGATGGATGGGTGGGTGGGTGGATGGGTAGATGGGTGGGTGGGTGGATGGATAGGTGGGTGGGTGGATGGGTAGATGGATGGGTGGGTGGGTGGGTGGGTGGATGGTGGATGGATGGGTGGGTGGGTGGATGGATTGATGGATGGGTGGGTGGATGGATGGGTGGGTGGGTGGATGGGTAGATGGGTGGGTGGGTGGATGGATAGGTGGGTGGGTGGATGGGTAGATGGATGGGTGGATGGGTGGTGGTGGATGGATTGATGGGTGGGTGGGTGGATGGATGGGTGGATGGATGGATGGGTGCGTGGGTGGGTGGATGGATGGGTGGGTGGGTGGATGGGTAGATGGGTGGGTGGGTGGATGGGTAGATGGGTGGGTGGGTGGGTGGATAGGTGGGTGGGTGGATGGGGGTAGATGGATGGGTGGATGGGTGGGTGGATGGATTGATGGGTGGGTGGGTGGATGGATGGGTGGATGGATGGATGGGTGCGTGGGTGGGTGGATGGATGGGTGGGTGGGTGGATGGGTAGATGGGTGGGTGGGTGGATGGGTAGATGGGTGGGTGGGTGGGTGGATAGGTGGGTGGGTGGATGGGTAGATGGATGGGTGGGTGGGTGGGTGGAGAGATGGACAATCAGCCTAGAGCTTCAGTCTCAGGACGGGTCACCTTGAACACACGCTGACTCCAGCACCAAGAAGAACAGCCCCTGTCCCCACAGCCCGGCGGTGGGGGTCCTGGCTTCCTTCCCAGGCATGAGCAAGCCTCCTGGCCTGCACCCTGGGTGACGGCAAGGAGGCGCATGGGCACGGGCCTGACATGGCGGCCGCCTGGGTGCTGGGGTCAACCCCGTGCCGGCCACAGCCACACCTGTGGGTCTGAGATGCCAGGTCCTTCTTTCTGAGCGCAGCCCGCCTCTGGCCAACCCGGCCCCCATGTCCAGGCATTCGGGGTTCATCCAGGAGGGTCAATGTCTGGAGTCCTGGGGTCACGGCCTTTGCCAGGCCACGTAGGGAGCCCCGCACGGCCACCTGCCTGGCCGGCCGACCCTGCAACCCCCCAGAGCCCACAGGGAGCTCCAATGCAACAGGCCCCGGAGTCCTGCACGGGCCTCACCTGTCCCCCCTCCCCGCGCCCGCCCCCCGCCCCAAGCTCAGCTAAGTGCAGGGCCCAGCGAGCAGTGCCTGTGACCTGCAGGAGGTTCTGGAAAGTGTGGCGTTACCAGCAGGAAGGAAACCATGTGCGGGGAAGGGGGAGATGATAGCAGAGGCCATTTCTCTCCTCCCCGGGCCTGGGCCTGGGCCTGGGGCTGGGGCTGGGGCTGCTGCTGTTCCCAGGCCTGGGGCGGGGGAGGGGGGACAACACCTGGATGGAGGGGTCGTGGGACCCCGGTGAGGTGCAGTGGCCCCAGCTCAGGCCGGTTGGGGCCGTCCCGAGAGGGTCTTATTCCCCTCCCTCGGGCCCAGGTCTCAGACCCCACAGAGCCACGCGGCTGACACGGACACGCTGTCACGGGACCCAGAGCCTGCGTAGAGCGTGTCCTGGGCCTTTGTCCTGGGCCGAGGAGCGGGCGGGTCCCAGCTGCTGCTGTGAGGAGGGGCAGGCGCAGGCTTCCGGAAAGTTCTGGGTGCTGAGTAAATGCCCCAGTCCACCACCCAGAGGCCACCGGGAGGCCAGGAGGGCGATGACGCCACGTCTGCTGGAGCCCGGCTTCCCCGGAGGGGGAGGCGCTGATCCTCCCCAGCCCGGACCAGCCATCCGCAAACGAGATTAAACGCTCCTGAAATGGAATTAAAATGACGTCAAGCCGCAGAACATCATTTTCTTAACTCATCCTGCCGCCGCTCCCTGCGTTAACCCCTCGCTAGCCGGCCGCCCCACCCCCGAGCGGGCTCCCAGGAGCAGGGCTACCGAGACCCTCTGGCTCCTGCGCCAGCCCAGGGGCCCCCGCAGACCCCCGCCCCCAGCGTCTGAGCCCAGAAACGCCGGTGCTTCTGGGTCTCAAGCCGCAGCTGGCAGAGCCTGCAGCTGGCAGAGCCCTCAGCCCAGGCCCGTAGCTGGGCTCAGCCTCCCCCCAGGCCGGGAACACGGACGGAGGGAGAAGGGCAGCGGGCCTGGTTTCGGGGTCTCGCGGCTTGTGGCTAGCCGGCACGGCCCTGGCATCCTCAGCCCCAGGGCGCTTTATGTGCCGCCAGCTCAGCCCGGTTCGGTGAGCCTGAGGGGGGCGGTGAAGGACTGAGAAGAGACAGACGAGAGAGGAAAGCTGGGTCTCGGTGGGACGCTGCCCTCTCTCGTGGAGGAGACAGCGCCAGCGCCCACAAGCCGTGTCTTTATTTTACAGCCGATGCCACGAGGCACAGGAAGGGCGGGTCAAGATGTTTACAACATCCTCATGGGTTTCCATCCTACTCAACCACATGCACCTGAACCCTATCAAGCCCACGTCACTCAGGCACGTGGGGCCACTTGTCCGGACCATCGGTTCACGCTCACAACCACAGCTGTTGGCTACAATGGTGCTGGGAGGCCCTGCCCTCCACGCTGGGACTTACACATGGCCACGAGAGGACTGTGCCCTCTCATCAGTCCGAGGCTTGAACCTGTCCAAACACTGTGGCCGTCCCCACACCGGCTCCTTCCTGCACCCAGTCAGCCAGTCAGGCCTCGCCTCCCCAGGGCACAGCCGCACGGCCTCCCGGGGTCCCCACCCACCACGGCCGCCTGCAGTGGGGCTGCGACCCATCCCCGCCGACGCCTTTGCTCTGTGCGTCCGGGAAGAGGGAGAGGCCACACTGAGCCGGGGCAGTAATGACCCCTCCCGTGGGGTCTCCCTCACAGGTGCCCCCTTCTCCAAGGCCCCTGGGTGTCTGGAGCTTCCTCAGGAGCCGGAAGCAGGGAGCCCGCCCTTACCTGTGCCCCGCCCCCCACCCCCCAGCCCCCACCCCCCACCACGAGCTCGCATCTCTTCGGGCCGCCCGGGGTCCATGGGCCACGTTCCCACACTAACAGCTGGAAAGTGGGGAGACTGACCGGACCGGCGGGCAGCCTCCTGGGCCACGGCCCACCAGCGCGGGGCAAAGGGCGCGTCCTGGGGAGGAGGAGGGCAGGAAGGCGCCGTCCCGGAGCGCATGGCCGCCCAGAGTTCACTCCCATTCCCTCAGCCTCAGTCCTCCGCTCTGCCTAGGTCTAGGCTCCAGAGGTGGTCGGGGACCCCAGAGGCCTGGAGGGACCCCTCAGTGCCCCTCCCCGTGTGCCCACCAGCGACAGCCCCTCCATCCCCTCCCCTGACAGGGCCCCCCTCCCAGAGCCTGCCCCACCCCCACGCATCCAGCCCAGCCCTCCTCCTCATCACAGCTGGGCTCCAGGCTGCCTTGCTCAGGGAGCCTGCGGGAGGGCCTCCACACTCCCTCCCAGCCTGTCCCCCCGGCCCCGCCCCCTGACCAGGGGCCTCCACACTCCCTCCCAGCCTGTCCCCCGGGCCCCACCCCGCTGACCGGGGGCCTCCACACTCCCCCCCCCCGCCCTGGCCTGTCCCCCCAGCCCCGCCTCCTGACCAGGGGCATCCTCCCTCGTGGCCCAGCTCCGGAACCCATCTCCACGGGCAGGTCGCACGGGAAATGCTGGTGGTCACTCCTCACCCAGACCCCCTGCTGCCACTGGTGCCGCCCTCAGCTCCGGAAGGCGCGGCCGTAGTGCCCACTGACGCCTGGGTACTCAGGGCTCTGCAGAGGGACAGAGCCACAGGATGTGCGCATGCATGTGTGTGTGTATGTATATGCACGTGTGCACCTGCGTGCATGCATGTGCACGTGTGCATCTCTCTGTGTGCGTGCGTGTGTGTGTGTGTGTGTGTGTGTGTGTGTGTGTGTGCATGTGTCACCCCGCAGCCTCCACAGCTGGGACAGCCGGGACCGCTCCCCCCGACCGGCCTGCATGTGGTGGACACAGACTTCCCAGCGTGGCTCCCTCACCTCCTCTTTCCTCCCGAACCCCCACTGCGTGTGGGCAATTTGACCAAATGGGACAGAGAATCAATCCACGCCTGACAGGCAGGGACAAAGCCGCCTGACGACGCTGTCTCCCCGCAGGACCGCCCCGCCCAGCCGGAGGAATCAGGCCGGAGGACAGCAAATTGCAGCTCTCGGTTCGCACACGAATGACCCATCCTGAACTCCTGTCCCCATTATCCCGACAGCGCCCCGCGCCCTCGCAGCCCTGCCTGCCTGGGAGCTGAGAGCCGCCCCGCCCTGCCCCGGCCCAGCCCAGCCTGGGGGCACAGCTGGCTCCCCTGCACCCGCATGTCTGCCGGCCCTGGCCGGACACAGGGCGGGGCTTACAGCTGCTGTGGCTGAGGGTGGGAGCCGGCCGCCTGCCCGGCGAAGGCGGGACCCTCTGAGGGCAGCCAGGCATACGGCGTCCAGGAGATGCAGGCCACGGTCTCTGGCCCCTCCTCCTTCCTCGCTCGGGGTCCCCTGTGCTCCCCCATCGTCTCCCTTGATGGGTGGGGGAGGGGGCCGGCTGGGGGACCCTGGAGTTAAGCCAGGGCCAACATGGCAAGTGCAGGCTTTCCCAACTCAGACCCCTACCCGCAGGGTTCTCCGGGCCTGGGGGGGCACCCGTCCCAGGCTGCACACAGTAGGGGCTGCACACAGTAGGGGCACAGCAAGCCCAGCCTCCAGCCCTGTTGGTCCTCGCTCGGCCTGGGGAGCCGTCTGTCCCTCCCTGTGAGCCCCACCCCACCGCCCCCGCTCCACGTGCTGGGCTCTGCCTGCCGGGGGCTTCGCATGCCTCCTTCCTAGACGGCAGAGCCACCGCCTGCTCCCCACCAGCTCTCCCAGTCCTGAGCGAGGCGCCTGCCCAGCGCCCCAAGCCCTGCCTGCCCCTGCCCCTCTCATTGGGACCCACACAGCCGCACCCTGCCCGCCCCCCCCCCCCCCCCCCCCCCCCCCCCGCCGAACCCCTGGCCAGCCGAGCCCCGCCCTGGCCGCCCGGAGACTCCGGGAGCTGCCCTCACTCACCGGGCCGCGGGCTTGCGTCAGGCCGCGCGGACAATGGCGTGAGCGCGGCCCCGTTTCCGGGATCCGCACCCGAGGAAGCTGCCTGGACAGACGAGGTGGGAGCTGATGGTTCTCTCACTTCGAGGCGCTTCGGATCACTTTTTAATTAGCTTCTAAGGCAGCCTCATCGGCAACGAAATAATTCACCCTCCCGACCCCTGGCCCCAGCGGGCGTGCCCAGCGCTGCCTCCGCCCCAGCCCGCTCGGCCAGTCAGGGCAAGGCCCGGGCACAGGTGCCCAATGGCCCGTCCTCGGCCCGCGGCCCTGCGGCGCCAGCGGCACTGCTGCCAGGGATGGTGGCGGGTGTGCTGGGCCGCCGGGGGCGCGGCACTCACGTCCCGGGCCCAGGGACAGCACGGCGCCCTCCACGTCACCTCCTCGGGCAGCACGGACGCCGGCCCCACGCACAGCAACCCCGGGCCCAGAGGCCTTCCCAGGCCCGCACGCCCTCCGGCCCCCGCCCGGGCTCAGCTCTGACCCGCACCATCCCCGCCTCAGGGAGGCCCGTGTTCCAGACCCCTCCTCCCTCCCTCACTAACCGGGGCGTCAGAGGTGAGCACAGGGTCCGTGTCACAGGGCACCCCCACGCCAGCCCAGGGCAGGTCCCAGACCACGGAGCTCACACAGCCCAGGGACCGCCTGCCCACGGAGGCGCCCGCTTCGAGGGGCTCGGGGCTGTGGTTCTCAGCCAGTCCCCACTCGGAAGGGGGGCCCTGTGTCCACCCACCTGCCCCCCCCACAACCCCAACCCCACCCGGAGCTCAGCCCTGCCCCTCAGCCCCGCAGGGGCAGAGCCATGACCCCGAGCCCGAGCCATCCCACATCTACCCCCCCCCACTCCCCCTCCCTCCGTCAGGCCTCCTCCCGCAGAGCTCAGCACGGGTTCCGGTCCCCCTGACTCCGCACTGGCGGGAGGGCGCATCTCTCCACCTGCTTTGGGAAACGGTGGCCCCTCAGGGACGCCAGCACCTGCCAGGTGCTCAGGAAACGTTTGTGGGTGAAGGAGCAAGCGCCCTGTGCCCCAGACGTGCTACCCTCGTTACAGAGACAGCATCTGGTTAAGTCACCCCCACAGCCTGCGAGGCAGCTGCCGGAGCCCTCCCCGTTCTCCACAGGGAAAACTGAGGCTCAGAGAGGGTGAGCAACTGGTCCCAAGTCACACAGCAGCGACGCGGGCAGCTGTCTGCCTCCGGCTCGGCTCCTGCACCGCCTGTGTCCGCGCGGCATGTCCTCCTCAGCAAGGCCCACAGGGGCACGCCGCGCTCGCCTGCATTGGGGACTCAGAGAGCCCCCCCCCGCCCCCCTGCTTCCAACCCCCCTTTCCCGGGCTCGGAGGGAGGGACCGCTTGGCTGTGAAGTTTCTCCTGAAGGCAGACTGCCATGTCCCCCGCCCCCACGCGACTTTTAGGAATATCACCTAATTAAAGGATGGCTGGCTCTCGGCACTGCCAAGCGCGCCCGCGGCGTCTGCCCCCCGCCTGGGCGCTCCCATATGCCGGCAGCCCTGCCAGGGGAGCTGGCGCCCGCTCCGGCTTGGCGAGGCAGCTGCTCCCGGGCCGAGCCAGTCCTCGCCCCTCCTGACTCCTCGCCCCTCCTGACGCAGACCCAGGGCGGCTGGAGCCAGGCCAGGGTGCCCCCCCAGCCCGCCGGCCTGTGGCCTGTCTGCGGTCCCCCTATCCCAGCCGTCCCCAGATGGCACCCCCAGAAGCACCCCAGGCCTCCCAGCGGAAAAAGCCCACATTTCTCAGATCTCTCCTCCCCCCCTTCCCTCTCTCTCTCTCTCCCTCTCTCTCTCTCTCCAACAAGCCAAACATCCTCGCTCTCCTAATTATTGGAGAACAGATTTCCCCCAAAATAATTAGGCGACTTAAATCGAACCCCCTCCCCGAGCGCTATATTTAACCCCGATTTGAATGCGATTCACACGCCGCCGCTCGGAAGCAGCCCCGAAGCCAGAACACGGATCAAATACTCCTGAAACGTCACGTGCGGCCTCGCCGGGGGCTCTCGGAGCCTGTTTGTGCGGATGAGCGTTAGCTCTCCGCGTCCTCCTCCCCCAGAGAAATGTCTCCTTCATTTTCACGCAACTCCACTGCTCCTGTCGCCGCGGGCGGAGCACCGGGTGAGCACCCTCAGATCGGTCAAGCACCCCAAAGCGCACCTTCACACAGCAGAGAGCGCCTCTCATGAGACTCTCGCCTGTGGGTGCCGAGGACCCTGGGCCCGGGGTCCTGGGAGGGGCGCTGGTCACCCCGCCGCCTGGGCCCAGCCTCTGTCCGGAAGGACGGCCCCGGGCAGTGTCCGCCCAGCGAAGGCCTTCCTGGCTCCTGCGGTCCTCCCCTCCCTCCCCTGGAACAAAGGATGGCAAGTGGGGCGCTAAGGGCATCTGAGAGGGCGGCAGAGGGGGGTGCACACGGGCAGGACCCCCCAGGGGGTGGCAGGGCGGAGGACAGAGCAGGCCCACCGTCCCGCCAGCCCGGGGCCATGGCTGCCCCCCACGGAACGGCGGGGAGTCTGTATCAGTGAGCTTCCGCCAGCCGATGCTGTGGTAACAAGCATCCCAGGACCGGGGTCCACCACAGAGCTGGATCCCTTGCTCCGGTGCCAGGCAGGTGGCAGGCCCGCTGCGGCCTGCTCCCAGCGCCCTCTTTCCCACGGGGTCCAGGCGAGGGCAAGGGCCTTCTCTGGGTCAGGCTGTTGTCGGGACAGAGCGGGCGGCACCCCGCCACGCTGTGCAGTTTCTGCTCGGGTGTGCCCCCCCCCCCATTGCTTGCCTGTGTGCGGACCATGGGGGAGAACTGAAGGGTGGGACCCCCCCGTGAGAGAGCAGTGGTGTTGGGGTGCACTGCTACACCCACCCCCCGTCACCAACACTGCCTTGCTGCCCAGCTGGCGTGGCTCCGTGCTTGAGCGTTCAGTTCGATTCCCAGTCAGGGCACGTGCCCCAGTTGCGGGCTCGATCCCCAGTGTGGAGCGTGCAGGAGGCAGCTGATCTGTGATTCTCTGTCATCATTGATGTGTCCATCTCTCTCTCCCTCTCTCTCTAACAATCAATAATAATAATAAAAAAACACCATTAAAAAAACAAAAGCACCCTAACCGGTTTGGCTCAGTGGATAGAGCGCTGGCCTGTGGACTCAAGGGTCCCAGGTTCGATTCCGGTCAAGGGCATGTACCTTGGTTGTGGGCACATCCCCAGTAGATGGTGTGTCGATGTTTCTCTCTCATTGATGTTTCTAACTCTCTATCCCTCTCCCTTCCTCTCTGTAAAAAAAAAATCAATAAAACATATATTTTTTAAAAAAAGTGAATCCATATATAAAAGCCAAGCGACCAGATGGTGGAACGACCGGAATGACTGGTCACTATGACGTGGACTGTGGCGGCCAACCAGCCCGATAGGGGCCCCGATCGCCCCCCGCCAACCTCCCGCATCCCCTCCCCCCACGCCGGCCCAGCCCTGATTGGCCCCCATTGGGGCGGGCCGGCCAGACCCCACCCGTGCACGAGTTCGTGCACCGGGCCTCTAGTCAGTATATGAGAAGATACTCAGGGTCCTTTGTCACCTGGACATGCAGGTGAAAGCAGAAAGGAAACGCAGCTGCCTGCCTGTTAGGACGGCCAAAGCCCAGAGATCGACAATGCCCCCGGCTGGCTCACTGTGGGCGGAACCCGCCGGTGCAGCCGCCTCGGAAGACGGCCTGGCAGTGGCTTGTGAAGCTGAACACAGTCTCTCCATACGACCCAGCAGCTGAATGCCCAGCTGTTCACCCAGCGATCTGAGGACACAGGTGCACACAAAGCCGCGTGCAAATGTCTACGCAGCTTCGTGCATAACTACCCAGAACTGGGCGCGACGAGAGGCCCATGGGCGGGGAACAGGAAGCCAGCAGCGGTCCGCCCAGCCGTGGAATATGCGTCAGCGGTAAACCAACGAGCTAGCAAGCCGCCAACCGGCACGATGAACCAGAAACGCACGTCGCTGAGGGAGAGAAGCCGTCGGGAGAGGCTGGGCACGGAGGGTCCCGGCGGTGGGACCTCCTGGAAAAGGCAACACGTTAACGACATGGACAGATCCATGGCCGCCGGGTCCCGGGGCCGACAGGGAGGCTGAGCGGGGGAGGCTCCGGGATTTTTCTGGCCGTGAAACCATTCTCCGTGACATCACGAGGGCGGAGGGTCACATGATGCATTTGTGATCACCCCTAAAGCTTGGCCGCAAAATCAGGGAACCTCAATCTAGGCCAGTGATGGCGAACCTATGACACGCGTGTCAGCACTGACACGCGTAGCCATTTCTGATGACACGCGGCCGCATGCCGAGGATGAAACATTTGCTGCTCCTGAGGATGAAACATTTGCGACTAGAGTCTTGGAGTTAGTTTTTTCCTCAAAGTGACACACTACCCGAGTTATGCTCAGTTTTTTGGCGAAGTTTGACACACCAAGCTCCAAAGGTTGCCCATCACTGCACTAGGCAAATGGTTTTGTCATTTTTTAATATTTTTATTGGTTTCAGAGAGGAAGGGACAGGGAGAGAGATAGAATCATCAATGATGAGAGAGAATCATGGATCGGCTGCCTCCTGCACACCCCACACAGGGGCTCGAACCCACAACCCAGGCATGTGCCCTGACCGGGAATCCAACCCTGACCTCCTGGTTCATAGGTCGATGCTCAACCACAGAGCCGGGCGGCCGGGCGATGCCAATGGTTTTAAATGGCTCAGGAGGTCCGGGCTCCCAGGGGGAAGCGGGGACTGTGACACGGATGTATGAGTCGGTCCGGCTGAAGCAGGAGAGGGGAGGGCGGTGACCTGGTCACTCGGACACGAGGGTCTGTGAGGCGGGCGGACGGCCGGGGAGCGGCCATGCTCTGCGCTCGGCAGCCAGCCTCTCCCTGGGGGTGCGGTGAGGGGTGCTGTCCTGCTGCCACGTGCACTGGGCCCCAACGAGGGAGTCACAGGCCGGTAAGTGGGAGCGGTGTCCCTGTGGGAAGCGGGGGTCACAGGTCAGCCGGACTCAGGCTGAGCGGTCCGGGTGGTCTGGGTGGTCTGGGTGGTGGGTGAGAGGCGGGGCGTCAGTGTGAGACCCGTGGGGTCGCCTGGAGGGTCACGGGGCCCAGGGTGAGCATGATGCGGGCATGTCTGGCTGTGCGGGAGGCTCCGGGGGATCAGCATTTGACTCGTGGGCTCAGGAAAGCACTGCCCCCCCAATGGTGGGCCTCGTCCAATCAGGTGAAGGTCTGAGTCAGACAAAAAGGCAGAGGAATCTGCCCCTGTTCCTGTCTCAGTGACGAGCTGGGACATCTCATCTCATCTGCCCTCAGCTGGGGCGTGGGCCCTGGCCTTCCCCGGGGCTCAGACCATCAGATGCAGCCGGAACCACACCGCCCGCCTCCTGGTCTCCAGCCCGAGGAAGACGGGGGTGGGGCTCCCAGCCTCCTCAGTCCCGCGAGGAATTTCCCACAACGTCCTCCCTGGGCACGGCCTGTGGGTCTCTCTGCCTGTGTGTTTCCGCCCCGGCCCGCCACAGCCGCCCTGAGCCCACACTTGTGCCGCTGGAGAACCGTCCCCGGGACCGCAGGCGTGGGAGCAGCCTGGGGGGTCCGGTGGCGTCTGGTTTTCTCCCAGAAAGACGCCCGCTCCCCCACGCTGGCAGCCCCGGGCCGGGCCGGCGAGGTCGGAGAGTAAGGAGGCGGCCACCGTCCCGCTGGGACCGGGTTCCCGA
Source organism: Ia io (assembly GCA_025583905.1). Lineage (NCBI taxonomy): Eukaryota > Metazoa > Chordata > Mammalia > Chiroptera > Vespertilionidae > Ia > Ia io. The sequence goes on from JAJQQW010000008.1 coordinate 1,216,827, forward strand.
GGACACAGGCCCCCGGCCGGGCGGACGGGGCCCACCTCAGGGAGCACACGCTCCTCACCCCCAGCCCGCCTCGCCAGCACCGCGGTAAGTGTAATGGGTCTGAGGGAATTTATTTTGCCAATTTGAGAACGGCCGTAAAGGAGAAATACGGGCGGGTTTATGAGGTGCGCTGTATATCTCTAATGCGCGCTTTTCTCGAGATGCTCAGAATATCAATTACGTTTACGGCTTCCCGCGGACACGCTCCAGCCCACGGTTGGCAGAGCGAGTTTTAGCAGAAAATAAACAACAGCGGGTGTGGGTCCCGCCCGAGGGGGCACCGAGGCCTGACCGGCTCGAGGGTCTGGCCAGCTTCAGACAGACCGGCGGTTAACATGGGACTTCCCCTGTGGGTGCTGGTGCGCGTGTAATTGACTGTGTGCGTGTGCGTGTGCGTGGGAGCTGCCCCACCTACTATTGGTGCAGAGGGTGGTCCTGGGCCGAGACGGGGTGGGAGGGGCCTGGGATGTGCAGAAGCTGAGGCCCCACCCCCAGCCGGAGTCTGGCCAAGGGCTCTCCGTCTCTAGTCCGGCCTTTACCCCAGCCCCCAGCCCCTCAGCCGCTCAGCCCCTGCTTCCTCCCGTCCAGCTGGCTGGTCTCCCCAGCGGGGCCCTGAGTGGAAGGACCTTGGTGGCAGGTAGCCTGGCCCGGGGTAAGGGTCAGGGTTCAGGCTGAGAGCAGCAGCCCAGGGGTGCTCTCAAGGGGACGGGGTGGGGAGCATGCAGGCTGGGCCCAGCCCCGCCCCTTTCAGCCAGGAAATAGGGGTCCTGGGATGGCTGAGCACTGTGAGTGGGGCTCTGTGCCTCTTTCACACCACAGTGGGGAGCAGCGACACCCCAGAGCGGGGACACCCCAGGAGCAGGGCACCCCAGAGCGGGGACACCCCAGAGCGGGGACACCCCAGAGTGGGGACACCCCAGGAGCAGTGGCCTCTCCGGGCAGTGCCTCTCTGTGCCCCTGTGCTCACACCCACACGCGTGCACAGGCCCCTCACAGAACGCACACGCGTGCACACTAGCCCTGGGGGTCTCCTAGGAACAGGCTGTCCCAGACCCTGAGCCCTGCCCCACCCCCGTGGGGAGCCCAGAACCCCCACGCTGGCCCCTGGCGGGGAGGAGCGGTGCCTCTGGACTCCGTTTAGTTGTTTGCGGCCCGACGAGTGCGCTTGTGCAAAACCTGCCGCAGCGCCCACCGTCTCCGCACGTCCTCGGCTGTGATCGCCGGCGCCAACGTGCCGGGGAGTCGTAACCGGCGCTGAGTTATGAGCCTCGGAACGCGGCCGCGGGAGGAAATTAAACCCTTTCCCCGCACGGGGATTTACGGGCTCGGCCAACGCGCGCCCGGGCGTGTGGTGTCCTCCTGCCCGGGACCCAGCCTTGGCCCTGGGACTCTGCCCTCCCTCCCTGCAGGGTCAGCCACTCCCCGAGCCGGGGGCGGGACCTGCTCAGGACCCGCTCAGCCGCCTCCCTCCTGCCCTGTGACCTTGGGCACACCCCCCTAATCCTCAGATAACCCCTCTGTGACCTTGGGCACGCCCCCCCCAAGCCTCAGATAACCCCTCTGTGACAAGGGGAATAGACAGATGGGATTGGGTAAGGGCCTGACCCCCCACGGTGCCCTTCCTCCCCCCCAGCCCCAGCCGGGCCTGCCCGTGACCCCCGTACTTGGGACACCCCACCGCAGGCACCCCTCGGCGACTGGGATGGGGCCGGCCCCAGTGCCCGGCGAGAGGTCAGGCCCGTCCTGCCCTTCGTAGGGGACCCTTTTGTCCCCCGCTGTCCCCCAGCCCTGTCCCAGGCAGTGTCACCAGCCTCCGTGCCCTGCAGAGCCTGCTGGTTGGTGGGGTGCGGGCTGACTGACACCCCTGAGAGGAAGCGGAGGGCTGGGGCGGGCGGAGGCTGGAGAAGGTGCTGGAAGGACAGGGTGGCTGGGGCCTGGCTCCTAGGTCAGAGGAGGCTGTGGGCCCACGAGGACCTGGGATCCCTGGCGCTGGCCCCAAGGCAGGGGGGGCCCTGCTCACCAGGTGGGGGGGTGGGTCCCAGCCCCGGAGGGTGAGGTCTCCTGGGCCCTGCCCCTCCCTCTGTCTGAGGTGGACCTCAGAGCCCCCTCTGCAGCTGCCCACCCCCCAGAGTCCAGACCCTCCCCCACTCACTGATGCCCCCCCGGGCCCTGTGACTGGAGCTGAACCCCAAACAGAAAAGAGGAACAGGGCGCTCAGAAGTGGGGGCCCGGCCAGGAAACGGGAGCCCGGCCTGCGGGTCTGCCCATGAGGCCCTCGCTGTGGACAGGACGCCTGCTGGGCTCTGCCTCTGAGAGTCCACCCTGGGCGGGGGGGCAGGCGGGACAGAGGGTCCCGTGAGGAGGTCTCCGTGGCAGGACCTCGGGCGATGATGCTGGGAACGGGGTGCAGAGGGTGCCCACCTGTGTCCGCAGGGGGGTGCCGTGTCCCGGGGCTGCGATGGGGCCCCTCAGAAGGTGCCAGCTTGTGCTGACCTCGACAGAGCCCAGGCTGACCCGCCAGGAGAGGTGCCGGATGTTTGGGCACAGGGGGTGCTCCTTCAGAGTGGGGGGCACACCAAAGGCAGGCACCCCGTCCCCGCTCCCCCCCCCCCCCCCCCCCCCGCCTCCAGCCCCTGGGCAAGCCTCTGCCCCGCACCACCCTCCCAGCTGCACACAACAGTCTGAGGGTACCTGTGGCTCCGAGGCCTGAGGCCGCGACCTCAAGGTCACTGGCCAGTGGGGGTCCCTGCTGAGGCCGGTGCCGGGCTCCTGGGCCCCCGCGGGACGGGGCAGCCCCCTCAGCTGCTCCTCAGCCTCGCCCTCGCTCCTTCCCGGCGTAATTGAAAAATCAATGCATTGCAGCATTTCTGCGCGGACCACAAATACAATTATTTCCCATCACGTGAGGAATGAGCCGACGTCCACAGCTGCTCCCCACAGACCCGGCCGGGCCACGCGGGCCACGTGCAGGGGGCGCCCACGGGGCCTCGTGCCGGCCACCTCGCCGGCTCTCACCGCGCCCTCCCTTCCGCGACTTCGCCTGGCGGGCCGCGTCCGCCCCGTAAATAATGGAGCTTAACGAGCGCGGGAAGTTCATCCATCGCGGCCCCGCGCACCTGCCGTCACCAGCGCTGCTCGGGGCTTACTGCCTGTCATCTGCTCGGCCCGCAGCCGCTCCAGGCCGCGGCCGTCCCCTGCAATCACGGTCATTTGGCTTTTATGGGTTCGCCAATCTCGCCCCAGGGACCAATGGGACACGCAAAGCGAGGCCGCCGGGCCTGCTGATTGAGGGCGGGCGGAGCCAGGCCGCCAGCCCCGGCGTGGACACTGCCCGCTCTGCCCGCACCCCTCCCAGCACAGTCATGCCAGAGGCTCAGCCACCCACCCCGCGGGGCCTGCCTCCTGCACCCCACCCCAGCCTGTGGGACAGGCTCCCACAATGCAGCCCCCCCAACGCAGCCGCCCTCCCTCTGCGAGGCCGGGACACCCCCCTGCGGCTGCCTTCGCTCCTCCGTCCCCAGTGAGGCCCCAGGGCTAAGCCATGACCACGGCTGGCCCGGCCCTGGCACTTGACCCAAAAGCTGGTCCCCGCCCCACAGGACAGAGCTGGGGTGCAGAAAGCCAGGCACACCGAGTCCCAGCCAGGCTCAGCCTCTCCTCCTGAGTGACAGGGCCCCCCAGACAGAGGGAGGAGGCAGCACCTCAGAACCAGGGCTCCCCAATGCCTTCACCCGCCCTCGGCCCCTTGTCGGCCCCCAGGGCAGCTCCCCTGGGCCAGGGTCAGGGACACCCCAAGACCTGCTGTCACTGCTTGTAACCCCAGATGTCACACTCTCAGGGGTGGGCCCACCTTCCCAGAGACCCCTCCCTGTGTGCTGTCCTGAGGGCGGGCATTGAGGGACGAGGGCAACGTCCGGTGGACGGACGTGTCACTGCCTCCCCCTGAGCGGACCGGGTGGCCCTCTGCTCCTCCAGCCCCAGCAGCACCGCCTGCCCCTGACCTCGGTCCATGGCGCCCCCCGAGTGGGACCCTCAGCACCACGGAGGCTTGGCATCACCCCCACCTGCTCAGAGCCACCACACCTCTGCCCTGTCCCCACTGAGGGTCCTCCAGGGCCCTAGGAGCCCCCAGCATCTGCCCAAGTCCCTCTCAGGGGCCCACAGATGGGACAAAGCAAGGAGAGGTCACCAGGCCGCCTCACGTGTGTCCTTCTGTCCGAGGGGCGTCCAGGATGCGTCTGCACGAGAGCGAAGACACGCTCAGTCTGTACTGACCGCGACACGCGGCTCCTGCAGCTGAGGACTTGGCTATGTTATATATTTCTGTAACTAGAGGCCCAGTGCACGAAATTCAAGCACTGGGGGGGGGGGTCCCTCAGCCCAGCCTGCCCCCTCTCACACGCCGGGAGCCCTCAGGGGATGTCCTACTGACAGCTTAGGCCCACTCCCCATGGAGTCTGACCTCCCTCTGCGGGAGGCGACCGGCTGGTCAAGGGAAGGCACCACCCCCATCACCCCACTGCTGCTGCCACTGCCGGCCACCGCAGCCGCCAAGGTGTTTTCATCAACATGGACTCTAGTCCCTTCACCACGAAAAAATGACAACTTTCTTCAGGCATTTTCAAGATGTCTTTTTCATAGGATATGACATTTCTTTATTTTTTTTATCCCCACATGAGATTATTTTCTCATTGATTTTTAGAGAGCGTGGAAGAGAGAGGGAAAGACAGAGAGAAACATCAGTGTGAGAGGCACACTTCGATTGGTTGCCTCCTGCATGAGCCCTGTCTGCTGTTCTCTCAGGTTCTGAGCCCGCGCCAGGCCCCTCCTCCTGAGCTGGTCGTGACCATTACGGCCTCCTGGCCTAATTTGCATATTACCTCTTTATGTATATAGATAGCTTTATTGAGGAACTAGTGGCCTGATGCACGGGTTCGTGCACATTGAAAGGAAATTAATTAGGAGAAATATTTTAATATCACTATTCGCCCTTTCTCTATAATAGACGTGTCGACCAAATTCACGATAGACAGTGACAGATCAAAACACACACGTGTGATTGGAGCCAGCGAGAGCTTTATATGATCGTGCATGCGTGAGTCAACTTAGCCTTTTACAGATATAGAATAAATTTGCTTGATTAGACCTGCTTTCTGATGTAGCTAAACTTTTTCCAGCCCAGTGAAGCACCCAACTTCTCTTTCAGGTAATTGTCAGCAACACAGCAGTAAATATCAACATGAAGCAGATTATTATTGTAAATCACGCAGGGAGAACAAAGCGTAAAATATTTAACTGCAGCAGTGTTTGACTATATTCTGCACAGTGAGAAAACCTGAAGTCATTTTCAAGGTCCACCATTTCCTTCCTCTTTTCAGTCAGGTCAAGTTTCTAAGTTTTCTAAATCTCCGTTTTCTGGCTAATGAAAAGAAAATAGGATTCCATCGAGTCTCCTATCTACCTACTCCAGGACTTCTGTGAGGATCAAATGAGATGAGGCACAGGAAAATGCTTCACAGACATTTGGTTAAACTGTAAAATGTTTGCACCTGGCTATAAAGCAAGTTGTGTTCCTGTGCTGAAGAAACTGCAAGGAGGCTAGTCGCTAGGGAGAGGAAGCCAGGCGTTGCTATGTGATGTCATTACCCAGTGCCCACAGCGACCATTTCCGGGCTGGGCTGGGCTGGGGGCCGCATTTTGCACCACAGGGTCTCGGCAGTGTCAGCTGCGATTTGGTGGGCTGTCGCTCTGGGATGGTGGCAGGGCCTGTGCCCCACTCGGGGGAAGCCGAGTGTTGGTTTGTCCGCACCAGGTCCATGGTGCCGGTCAGTGCGCATCATGGCGGCTCCTGTGTTGAGCGTCTGCCCCCTGGTGGTCAGTGCATGTCATAGCAACCAGTCAGATGGTGGGAGGGACACTTTGCATATTACTATTAGCCTTTTATATATATAGAAAGCTGGTATGGAATAAGCTGTACGTATTTAAAGTGCACAGTTTACTGGGGTTCTTAAATATGGTTTTGTTAATTGTTTAGAGAGAGAGGAGGGGAGAGAGAGAGAGACAGAAAAATGATGAGAGAGAATCATTGATCGGCTGCCTCCTGCACGCCCCACACTGGGGATCGAGCCCGCAACCCGGACATGTGCCCTGACTGGGAATCGAACCAGTGACCTCCTGGTTCATAGGTCAATGCTCAGCCACTGAGCCAGGCCGGCAGGCAGTTTGCTGGGCTTTAACACACACGTCCACCAGCAACGCCCCAGGTCCAGGGAAGATGACGAATGTGCCTCCACACCCCTGTGTCTTCCTGTCCCTTGTCCTCAGCAGTGTCATCCCCGGCCCCATCCCCAGGCCCTGGCCAGCCGTGACCTCCATTCCGACACTGTGGATGGGTTCACATTTTCTAGAATTTGACATACATTCTTCATGGAATCGTCACTTACATTCGTTTACGTGGTCCGGCTTCTTTCCCACGGTGTCCGACGTCCATCCAGTGCGGTGTTGTTGATCATCTCACGGAACCCCATTGGCTTCACTGGTTTCTCTCTTGTTCTTCTGTTCGGTGCCTCATCGGTTCATGCCGATCTGACTCCTGCCTCCGTCTTACTCTGGGACCCTTTGGCTGTCCTTCCTCCGGTTCCCTAAAGCGGACACTCAGGTCGTCGGTCTGAAGTCTTTCTTCTTTCCTAACAGAGGCCACGGAGCTATCCATGCCCCGCCCAGTGCAGTGGGTTAGCAGTCCGTGGTCGGCAAACCGCGGCTCGCGAGCCACATGCGGCTCTTTGGCCCCTTGTGTGTGGCTCTTCCACAAAATACCACGGCCTGGGCGAGTCTATTTTGAAGAAGTGGCGTTAGAAGAAGTTTAAGTTTAAAAAATTTGGCTCTCAAAAGAAATTTCAATCGTTGTGCTGTTGATATTTGGCTCTGTTGACTAATGAGTTTGCCGACCACTGGTTAGCTGAAGTCACACACTTCCTGTGGGATTTGCTATGTTTTCATCTTGTCCAAACACTTTCTAATTTCCCTTCTGGTCTCTTCTGACCCACGGGGTATTAAGCAGCGTGTCGTTTAGTTTCACTTATAGGAGGGCCCTGCCAGGTCCACGAACAGGGAGGAGGCGGGGGGCAGGGGCTAGGATTGGTTTAATGGGGACAGGGCTGTCGGGGTGACGCGGAATTGGGGTGTCGGCAGTGGTGATGGCACACACCGTGTACGCAGGGCCCTGAGGACCACTTACAGATGACACGAAGGGTCAGAGGGTGTGGGCGTTTCCCCACCATCCTAAGGGCGGAGGCTGACCCCTGCCCGGGGCCGGGCGTGTCTCCACATGGTCCCGGTGCCTGAGTCCCCGGCAGCGCAGGCAGCGGGCCCGGGGCTGGGACAGGCGCCCCTCTGATGCGGTGACTTGTGGGGACCCGGCTGCTCCCACCTTTTCCTGACCCCCCTCAGCTCTGGCGTCTCCCCCGAGCACAAGCGAGCAGAGTGAGCGGAATCGGCAGCTGCGGGCCAACAGCCGAGCGAGCACCGGATTTCAGAGAGCAGCGGGCACCGTGGCTGCGGGGGGTAGGGGGAGACGTGGGGCGCGGAGGGAGGCTGGCCCAGGGGTTCCCTCTGCTCGGCCTCCCTCTCACCACCTCTCCCTCTGTCTCCGGCCTCTGCCCTGCCTCAGTTTCCCACCTGCACCACCAAGGGTGGCTTTTGTCCCTGAGGGCCCTGCGTTCTGACCCTCCGGTCCCTCTCCACCCTCCCAGGCCCTCTCCCTCCTCCTCCTATTCTGTGCCCCTGCCAAAGGCATCACACATAGACACAGACACACAGAGACACACAGACATAGATACACACAGACACACACACACACACTCAGAACCCCGCCCCCGGCAAGCCCGTCACCAGCGGGCCCTCCAGGAGCCCAGCTGCTTGGCGGCTGCCCCGGGCCCCCTGAACCTGGGGCTGGGTGAGAGGCCTGCACCCCCTAAGCCTGGGGCTGGGTGAGAGGCACCACGGGGCCACCGCTCCCCAGGCTGTGAGCCGGCCCTAGGCCCGGGCTGCGGGGTGAGGCCTGAAACTGCCTGTGGAGCGGCATCGGGACCCCCCAGGCTCAGGCCTGACACCCGGAGGGCCTGTCTGCACCCCGACAGGCTCGGGGCTCCCCGCAGCAGGCGTAGCTCAGTCCGGCCCTGAGCCCAGGTGGGTGCTGGCGGGACCCCGCACCTCACACACAGGTGCCACACGCACAGCCCTGCCCAGATGTGCTCACGCATCTCCTGCTGCCCATCCACCTGCCCGCTGCCCACCTGCCGCCAGCGGGCGGCAATCAGCCCAGAGGCGGGGCCCACGCCGCCATCATCTCACTCCCCAAGGGGAGCCCATGGCCAGCGCCCGACAAAGGGCCGGACAAAGGGCTGCCTGAGACTGCGGCAGATTGAGGCGGCCCCGCTGTGGCCGTAATTGGGCTCCACTCCGAGGTGTCTGTGGGGGCGGGGCGCTGACGGAGGAGAGATGCGGAGAAGAGGGGGCGGGCTGTGCTGGGGAGCAGCTGGAAGGCCTGCTAACAAAGGGCAGGGGGCCGGGAGCCCCTCCCAGCACAGACAGGGCCCCCTCTTCAGAGGCAGGGACCCCCCCCTTTCAAGGCTGGGAGCTCCCCCTGCACAGGCAGGACCCCCCCTCTGCACAGACAGGACCCCCTCTGCACAGACAGGACCCCCCTCTGCACAGACAGGACCCCCTCTACACAGACAGGACCCCCCTCTGCACAGACAGGACCCCCTCTACACAGACAGGACCCCCTCTACACAGACAGGACCCCCCTCTGTACAGACAGGACCCCCTCTGCACAGACAGGACCCCCTCTGCACAGACAGGGACCCCCTCTGCACAGACAGGACCCCCTCTGCACAGACAGGACCCCCTCTGCACAGGCAGGACCCCCTCTTCACAGGCAGGGACCCCCTCTGCACAGGCAGGACCCCCTCTGCACAGACAGGGACCCCCCTCTGCACAGACAGGACCCCCCTCTGCACAGACAGGACCCCCTCTGCACAGACAGGACCCCCCTCTACACAGACAGGGACCCCCTCTGCACAGACAGGACCCCCTCTCACAGACAGGGACCCCCTCTGCACAGGCAGGGACCCCCTCTGCACAGACAGGACCCCCCTCTGCACAGACAGGAGCCCCCCTGCACAGACAGGACCCCCTCTGCACAGACAGGACCCCCTCTGCACAGACAGGGCCCCCTGCACACAGGTGCGGCCCCGAGAGGGCTTGAGCGAGCCCCCGCCGCCACCAGCCCTGGGAAGTCTGCAGACCTGAGCCCAGCGAGGCCCGGGCCGCTTTTCTGGAGGGAGGTCTGAGGGGGCTTCTCGCTCAGCCCCATCGGGGACGGGGTATCTTCAAGTTCCCTTCCCCGCTCTGAGCCCCAGGTTCCCGCTGAGACACGCGTGCTCGGGGCCAGGCATGCTCCGTCAGGGCCTCGGGAGGGCACAGCCTACTCCCGGTCCGACCGCCCACAGCCCTCCCTCACTCCCCCCGGGGACGGGCACCCCTGAGCTCGGGAGAGGAGTGGGGGCAGGGGCACACGTCCCCGTGAAAAGCCCCGTGAGGAAGTGACCGCTCAATTTCATTTCAAACCTTCCCGTCCCCGCGGTGCGTTTCATTCCTTTACAAACTCAGGTCACGGTTCAGTCCGACGGGCACGTGGCAGAGCCAGAGGGCAGTTTGGCTCATTCACTGTATCTCTTCGGTGCCCCCCTGATGGTGAGGTTGGGGTGGGCAGGGAGTCTGCAGGCGGGCACCCCTCCTCTTGGCGGGGGCTGGGAGGCAGGCCAGGACAGCCCCCACCCCACAGCCCTGCCTTCGGGCAGCTGCTGGGGTCCCACGTCCCCATGGCGGACTCGGGGCCCAGCCTGGGGTGTCCCTGGCTCTGGCTGGGCCATCGTGGACACAATTGCACTCTGATTGCCAGTGTTCGGGGTGGGGGAGGCAGTGATCTCCCCCTCCCAGGCTGCGGGGCTGGTGTGAGAAGGAAGCTGAGGGCTCTGGCAGCTCGGGGCATGGTCAGCGGAGGGTCAGGATGGGGCCAAGGTCACGGAGAGATGAGTAAGAGCGGGGAGGCCCCCAAGGCCCGCTATCTGAACAAGAGACTTAAAATGTGTCTCTGGCCCGGCCGGCGCGGCTCAGTGGTTGAGCGTCGGCCTATGAACCGAGGTCACAGTTCGATTCCTGGTCAGGGCACAGGCCTGGGTTGCGGGCTCCATCCCCAGTGGGGGGCGTGCAGGAGGCAGCCGATCCATCATTAACGTTCCTCTCGCTCTCCCTCTCCCGTCCTCTCTGAAACCAATAAGACATATTAAAAGTGGGGGGATGTGTCTCTGGGAGATCTCCTGGACGGTTTGCTCCCCGACAGAACTTCCTGGGCCCGGAGGCAGAGGTGGGGGTGCAGGGAGCCCACTGGGGACGCCGCGTGGCCAGGCCCCAGCCCCACAGACACCCCCCTCCGTCTACAGGAGGAATATCCAACCTCCCACCCCCTATAGGCTGCCGGTGCCCCCCAAGCCCTTCTGGTGAAGCCCTCGCCCCAGCACCCAGTGCGGCCGCATTTGGAGAGGAGGTCTTTAGAGGGTTGACTGAGCTAAAACAGGGTCGTGGGGTGCCGATTGGGGACCTTCTAAGAAGAGGAGATGGGGACACAGGCACGCAGAGGGACGGCCACGTGAGGACCCAGGAGAAGGTGGCCGTCCACCCGCCCAGGAGAGAGGCCTCGGGGGGCCAGCCTGTGAGACCTGCTCTGGGCCCGACGCCGGCCCCGGGACTCTGGGCCCAGGACCTCCAGCCCCAGGACCTCCGGGCCCAGGGCGGGGGGAGAAGCGTGTCCAGCCGCCCGCCCGGCCGTGGTGGTTGGGCACAGAGGCCCTCGGACCCGGGCACACCATCCTCCTTCCCCAACCCCCAGGTCGCCGGGCGCTGGATGGGCTCCCGGAGGCCCTGCCACCTCCTGACCCCGAGGGGCCCCAGGTGCAGACCCCACCCAGGGAGGGGACGGACACTGACCTGAGGGAGGGACTAGCCTGCCCCCCACTCCAGCCTGGGGCCACAGGAGACGACCTTTCATCACTCCGTCCCCCACACACAAGCCGGCCTGCCCTCCAGGGACCCCCCTCCACTCAGCACTGGGGAGCCCCAGCCCCTCCACTCAGCACTGGGGAGCCCTGCCCCCTCCACTCAGCACTGGGGAGCCCCGGCCCCCTCCACTCAGCACTGGGGAGCCCCAGCCCCTCCACTCAGCACTGGGGAGCCCCGGCCCCTCCACTCAGCACTGGGGAGCCCCGGCCCCTCCACTCAGCACTGGGGAGCCCTGTCCCCCCTCCACTCAGCACTGGGGAGCCCTGGCCCCTCTCCACTCAGCACTGGGGAGCCCCAGCCCCTCCACTCAGCACTGGGGAGCCCTGGCCCCCTCCACAGGCTGCGCGCCCCAGCCCCCCTGCCCTCCCCTCGGGCTGAGCTGTGCCTGCCACCCCGCAGATTTGATGACATCCAAATTGCCGCGCAGCGGGGTCCCCTAATGCAGACCCGAGAAAGGAACCAGCTATCGATTTTCCCGTCCAGCCTGTCACCCTCCCTCCCCCCTCGCCCAGGCTTTTAAGGCGCGGCTCCCCCCAAAGAACAAGTTAACGCAAACCAGGCTGCCAGACCGGCTCCCTTCCAGCCCTGCTAGGCGGAGGGCTGTGCCGAGGCCGAGGGTCCTGGTGCTGAGCTGGGAGCCCAGGGAATCGGGCCCTGCAGGTCCCAGGGCTCAGCTTGCAGCCCCCACCTCCTGCTCCCCCGCCCACATCTCCACCTGACCAGGAGGCCCTTGGGGAGGAATAGAAGGCTGCCCATGATAAACTGCCCGTCCCACAGCCCCCCAATTCACCTCAGCCCATCCAGGGCACTGTCCGCTCTCACCCAGCACCCAGGACGGTCCCCCTTGTACTCTGCCCGCAGCTCTGGGTCCTGGTGACTTCGAGGGTCAATGTGCCCCGCACACGCACCCTGTATTGTCCCCGAACCCCAGTCAAGAACAGGCAGCAAGGCAGCCTCCTCGCGGGCCCCCTCGATGGAGGGGACGGGGTGGGGGGGTGGTGTGCGCGGGGAGGGCAGGGGGGACGATGCCAGGTGCTCTCCCACGCTCGCCACTCCGTCCACTCCCTGCGCAGCCCGTGGCCTCTGAGCCATGCGGTCTGTGGCCGTCTCTGCGTTGGGACCTGGTCCCAGCTCCAGGCCAGGCCAGCGGCCACCTAGAGGGGGACACGCCCGCAGACAAGCCGACACTCTCCCGCCCGGCATCTCCCCCCAACCGGCCACCCCACCCCCCGCATTGCAGCGGGCACAGCCGTCCGTCCAGGGCGAGTGTTGACTCTTCGTGTCAGTGCATTAAACGGTCTTGCCTCTCCTCTGTCCGCCGGTCCCTGTGTCCCCCTCAAAGGCTCGAGGTGCAGGGGCTCCGAGCTCTGTACCAACAGCGCCGGCTCCCGGGGGGGGGGGCCGCTGCAGTGCTGACCATGTGACCTCTCACCGCCGCCCCATCCCACAGGAGGGCCTGCCCAGCGAGGAGAGGCTGAGGCTGGGGCCGCGGGCCGCGCTGTGGCTTGTGTGATGTGATCACAGGGTCTCTGGGCTGAGGGCCCAGCCAGGAGCCCGAAGATCTGACTCCCCGATGCCCCTGAGCCTCAGTTTCCCCTGGGAAATCAGGATCTGCTCCAACCCTGCCATTGTTCCAGCAGCCACACCGCCAGGTGGCCGGCCCGGTGCCAGGAACCCAGCAGACATACCCCCCTGCCCCCCACCCCCTGCACATACACGCGCTAGGGCCCCGGGGAGAGGGCTCAGCCAGCAGTGAGGACAGCGTGGCGCACACCCCCACCTGGCGGGAAGCGAGACCATAGCGACCGCAGCTCTGTGGACGGAGCCCAGCCCTCGGGCAGGGAGTGCCGGGCGGCTCTGCGGCCGCTGCTCCCCGTCCTCGCTGGGGTGGGCCGCTGCCTCCTCCCGCAGCCGCTGCCCAGCGAGGAGTGAGGACGGAGCGGAGGGCAGGGAGCTGCGGGCCCTCGGAGCCCAGGAAGTGCCGAGGAGCCCCGGGCGGCGGGGAGGGGGGGCGGGGCGCGGGCGGGGGGTGACCCTGGCGGCCCCTGCCGTGTCCCTGGCACCCCAGCCTCCTGCTCGGCCCGTGACAGGAAGACGACCCCCGGCTGTGGGGGTGGAAGTGCTGACTCCAAGCGATGACAGCATTTCCGTGGGCGCCGCAGTCCTGGCCTGAGCGCTGTCCTGTGGGGCCAGGGCACCCCCCCACCTGGCCCGTCTGTTCACCTCCCACACCCCCTCGGGAGGGTGACAGGCTCACTCAGCCCAGAGGACTGTGGCCTCCCACAGCCTGCAGCCCCGGCCCACGGTGTCAGCCGCTGCAGGGCCCCGACGGCTCCCTCGTGCCTGCCCGCCTGCCGGGCCGGGAGCCAGAGGGGACCCCGTGCACAGGAGCAGTGCTGGTGGCCGGAATCCGGGGTCGGGGACGGGGACTAATTATGGCTGCAGGATAGACACGTGCAGCAGCTGTGCCCGAGGCAGGCAGGCAGCCGCCCTCAGAGGCGCACCTCCAGGCCTGGGCCCGAGCGCGCATTCTTTGCCGTCTATGAGGCACGGGCTCCCCTAAACCAGGATTCCAAAGAGGAATCCCCCCCCTCCCCGCCCCCCGGATCCGGCCGCCAGGCTGGTCGCCGTGGCCTCAGGGCCGTCACGGTCAAATCCGCTCCATCGTAGGAAGCCTGCCCCCCGGCCCCACGGCCCCTGAGCAGCCACAGTGGCCACAGCCAGACTGCCCTTCAGCTCGGCCCCCCACACCCAGGGACGCGGGACGGTCCCCGCCAGGGCGGGGCAGGGGCTCAGAGTGGCTGGGAGGCAGCGCCCGGAGCCCATGGTCAGCGCCGACCCTGCTCACTCTCTCTGTGCAAGGCTGCCCCCCCCCGCCCCTCCCCGCCCGCCCCCGCCACCCCCCCACCCACCCCCCACCCCCGTGCAGCCCAGGCCGGGCGGGCCCTGCTTTGCACAGAGCGACCACCAGGCGTGGCGCACACCCCCACCTGGAAGGAAGAGGAGGAAGCCGCGAGCATGCTGGGAGCAGTGTGCGTGCTCCCAGCATGCTCGCGGCTTCCTCCTCTTCCTTCCATCGTCTCCACTTTCGCCCACAGTGACCACTCCTCGTGCTGAGAGCAGGAAACGGGGCGCGTCCGGTGAGAGCGGCTCAGTGAGGAGGACCAGCCCTCCAGGGAGCACCTGGCGGGGGGGCAGCTTCAATCGTCTTTAAGGCGTAAACGAGCTGATGGGGGAGTGAGGGATGGAGCCCCAGGCCAAGCCGCAGAGGCGGCCGGAGGCCAGCAGGGTGAGTCCCAACGTCATGTGGGCTTTGGCTGCACAGGACCGTGCGGATTGGCCCGGGAGGCAGCAAGCGAGGGGTGGCCAGGGGTGCCTGCCACGGCCCCCGTGACTCCCGAGAGCCGGTTGTGTGCGGCAGCGGTCCATGTGAAGCCGCGGCTTCCGCGGAGGGAGTGTTTACACCAGGGCAATGGGCAGGCGCTGCCCCCTCGGGACCTGTGTTTGAGGAGGGCCGGCTGGTGAATCTGTCCCAGCAGATCTGAAACGGGAGCAAAGGAAAACGTCTCCATCTGAAAAACCACCAAAAATCAGAACCCGATGGGCAGGTTCGACAGCGGGGAAGCTGGAGACCGTCCGGAAGGTTCCGGTTAGAATGCAGCACAGCGACTGTGGGGGCGGGGCGGGGGGGTACACATCCACATTGCATTTCCACACCAACAAGCAAGCAGACCTGTAACTTAAAGGCATCAGAGGACATTGGATAGCCAGGGACACAGCCAACAACGTTATACAAGACACCATAGAGACTGAAGGTTGTATTGCACGAAATCAAGGAACGCCAAGAAGGAGCGATAACCCATGTCCGTGTGCAGGAAGACACAACATTGTTAAAGATGCCAGTTCTTGCCGGGCCGGCGTTGCTCCGTGGCTGAGCGTCGACCTATGAACCAGGAGGTCATGGTTTAAGTCCCGGTCGGGGCATGTGCCTGGGCTGCAGGCTCGATCCCCTGTGGGGGGCGTGCAGGAGGCAGCCAATACATGATTCTCTCTCATCATTGACGTTTCTCTCTCTCTCTCTCCCTCTCGCTTCCTCTCTGACATCAATAAAAAGATATTTTAAGAAATAAAGTTTCGCCCTAGTTTGTTTGGCTCAGTGGATAGAGCGTCGGCCTGTGGACTGAAGGGTCCCAGGTTCGATTCCGGTCAAGGGCATGTACCTTGGTTGCGGGCACATCCCCAGTAGGGGGTGTGCAAGAGGCAGCTGATAGATGTTTCTCTCTCATCGATGTTTCTAACTCTCTATCCCTCTCCCTTCCTCTCCGTAAAAAAGCAATAAAATAAAAAAATAAAAGAGAAATTTTAAAAAAAGAAAGGAAGTTTGCTAACTGAAGAAACAGACCGTCACTCGCCAGAAGGGCTGACGATAGGCCGGCCTGGAACCCAGCACCCAGTCCCCGGAGAAGCAGGCCCGGGGGAGGATGGTCACCGGCCCGTCAGCCAGCCCAGTGGTCCATCGCGGGGACAGAAGGATAGACGGGGCATGTCCTCGGGGCCACCACGCCGAGGACTCCAGCCGGAAGTCACAGACCAGTGGCCAGCGCAGAGGACCCGCCCTGGGTCGGGAGACGCAGTGTCAGAAGGACGCGCCGATGTCACCACGAGTCGCCAGCGAAAGAACCAAAAACAAAGCGGTGACGTGTCTGAGTCCACTTCCGGACGACCCACCATGGGTCGGGAGCCGCCCGCCGAGCGGCTGACACGGCGGGACCGGGAGAGGGGCCGTCCGGAGGGGGCAGCAGGGGGCAGGGGGCCGGGGGCGGGCGGCCACGTGGCTCGGATGATGGTCGCTCAGATGCAATGCGCAGTCACTCCTCCTCTGGCACCTCGCGGCATGACGGCTCTGCCCGTTACGTGGACGGTGAAGTGCGTGTGAAATAGAATGCGCTTTGTCTGTGACTTGGTTTGTTCTGCTTGACTCGAGGCACAAGCCACGGCACTGTGGCGGCTCGGGGTCCCAGCTGGCGGGAGGCTCTGTGGGCGGCGCCCCAGGGGCCCCGGGACCTGCCATCCCCGAGGGACCCTGCTGTGTCGGCGCCTTCCCCTGAGTCTGCGCTCCCCTCCCACACGCGCAGAGAGAGGGTGACGGATGGGGTGTCACTGTCGCCACAGGAGCCTCACTGCTCTGCCAGCACCGTGTGGGCCGACAGGAAGCAGCAATCGGCACGCGCTGAGCTGATCAATAATTAATCTGAACATTAAAAAGCATTTTCTTTGCCTGACAAGGAGCTGATTGCTGAAGTTGCCCCGGAGCCCCCGATCCATTTGTCTCCCTCATCCTCTTGCTGGAGGGGGGCATCGGCCCGCCAGGGCAGGGGGGTCCTTGCTGCGGTGGGGCCACCAGCATCGGGGTCACTGCCAGCCCTCACTCCATCCTCCTCACCCCCCCAAACCTCCGTCCTCGCAGCTCTGCCCCCAGTGCCCAGCGATTATCACCCTGTCCCCCCAGACTTCATGGATCTGCTCAGAGGCCACCCCCTGTGCATGTCCCCTCTTGGCCTCCACGCAGTGCCCCCGGCCTCCTATGCCCCCACGGCCCCCCTCAGCCCCCCGACCCCCAGCCTGGTCCTCACGGTGGCTGGCCCTGTCCGACCTCGGGGTCCGGAGGGCCTGTGTGGGCGTCCTTTTCCCACTGGGCGGGCCCCGCGACAACCCCTTGTTAAATACCAAGAGGCGACCTGAGTGTGCCCCACGGAGGCAACTGAGACCTCCACCCGCGGCCCCGAGCAAGCGGGGGACAGTGAGCAGCTCTGAATGGGGCTCCTCCTTCCGGACCCTCCACTCAAGCTACGAGCTGCTGGGGGGCACACAGGTGGAGGTGGGGGAACCGAGAGCAGGTGCTGGGACCCACAGGCCCATCTGAAATAACTCGGGCACAGGAGGCCCCAGCTCAGGAGAGCAATGAAGACAGTGTCATTGCGGTTCCCAAACCCAGCCACCTCCAAGTAGACCCCACCTGGGACTTCCCCCTCCCCCTCCAGCAGGAGCCATGGTGGTGATGGTGGTGAGGATGGTGAGGATGGTGGTGATGGCGATGGTGGTGAGGATGGTGGTGAGGATGGTGGTGAGGATGGTGGTGAGGATGGTGAGGATGGTGGTGATGGTGATGGTGGTGATGATGGTGGTGATAAAGGTGGTGATGGTGATTGTGGTGGTGGTGATTGTGGTGGTGGTGATAATGGTGGTGGTGGTGATAATGGTGGTGATGGTGGTGGTGATAATGGTGGTGATGATGATGATGGTGGTGGTGGTGGTGATGATGATGGTGGTGGTGATAATGGTGGTGGTGATGATGGTGGTGGTGATGATGGTGGTGGTGGTGGTGGTGATAATGGTGGTGGTGATGATGGTGGTGGTGGTGATGGTGGTGGTGATGATGGTGGTGATAAAGGTGGTGATGGTGGTGAGGATGACCATTCTAATGATGAGAATAATGTCAGTCATCCTTTATTAGGCACCAGCTGCACACTGGTACTGCCATGCCTTCCCCATTTGATCCTCACAACCATTCAGAAAGGTGAATGGTGCTTCCTTCCCCCAGAGGCACAGACTCCGCAGCATTACACGTCCACCCGGGTGGACAGACCCAGGGCTGGAGCAGAGCTGCGGCTCAGGCCAGGCCTATGGTGAGCACGGCGTGGACCTGGGGTATGTCACCTCCTAGCATTGTGAGAACTCTTCCAACCAACCTGTCATGGGTCTCACTTCACACATGAGGACAGTGGGCCGGGGGCCAGCAATCTGTCCATGACCGGCACGTGTGAGCAGCAGCATCCGGGTGGGCAAGAGGCAGGAGGAGGCCAACCATGCGCAGTCGGCACCTGGGAAGAACAGCCACAGCCATGCTCACCGCCCTTCAGGCAGCTGGAGGCCTGTCAGCCCCGGGGTTCCCAGCCCAGTGCCCCGCCCTTTCTGCCAGACTCTGGGCCCATCAATGGGCTCGGGCCACACCCAGCCCAGGCCAGGCATCAGAAGGGTGAGGGGTACCTGAGGCCGGGCCTCCCCAGCACCTCCTGGGACAGCCCAGCACCCACCTGGACACACCAGCACCCACCTGGACACACCAGCACCTCCTGGGGCAGCCCAGCACCCACCTGGACACACCAGCACCCACCTGGACACACCAGCACTCACCTGGACACTCAGCACCTCCTGGACACACCAGCACCCACCTGGACAGCCCAGCACCCACCTGGGGCAGCCCAGCACCCACCTGGACAGCACCAGCACCCACCTGGGGCAACCCAGCACCCACCTGGACACACCAGCACCCACCTGGACACACTCAGCACCTCCCGGGACACACCAGCACCCACCTGGACACACCAGCACCCACCTGGACAGCTCAGCACCTCCTGGACACACCAGCACCCACCTGGACAGCCCAGCACCCACCTGGACAGCCCAGCACCCACCTGGTCACACCAGAACCCACCCGGACAGCTCAGCACCTCCTGGGACAGCCCAGCACCCACCTGGACACACCAGCACCCACCTGGACACACCAGCACCTCCTGGGGCAGCCCAGCACCCACCTGGACACACCAGCACCCACCTGGACAGCTCAGCACCTCCTGGACAGCCCAGCACCCACCTGGACACACCAGCACCCACCCGGACAGCCCAGCACCCACCTGGGACACACCAGCACCCACCCGGACAGCTCAGCACCTCCTGGGACAGCCCAGCACCCACCTGGACAGCCCAGCACCCACCTGGACAGCCCAGCAAGCCGTGAAATGGTTAAGGTCTTCCGCCCATCCCCCCAATGGGCTCATTATCATTTCTAATACCAATCGATACCCACCAGGCACCTGACAGCACCCAGCGCATGTCCCCCCACCCCACCCCCGCCTCCCAACATGAACGGCCCCCTAAGCCTCTGCTCCTGCCCCCGCCCCCATCTCCATCTTGCTCGGGACCAAATCGATGGACCCCATTGATCACCTCTCCTCCCCTCCATCCACTGACATTCCCCCCTCCCCCAGGCAGCGGGCACATGGGGCCCCGCCTCCCTCATAGGTGGGGGCCTTGTCAAAGGCCCTGATTGCTCTGGGCCAGCAGCTCACAGCGAGGGGCCGCCCGCGACATATGCTGCCCACCCGCCGCCGGCTTTGTCTGCGCATTAGCCACAGCGTCCCTTCCTCCCAGCCGCGTCCCTGTGTCCAGCCTGGCACTGGCCAGCCGCCTCCCATTGGCGGCCGGCGTGGGGGCTAAATAGAGACGCACGTAGAATTGCGTGATCAGGCCGCTCTGGGCCGGAACAAAGGACACATTAGGCTCCCGCAGGCGGCTCCCTCGTCAGACACACAAAGGGCAGGAAGGAGGGCGCCGCCTCCTTTCACTGTAAGAGACAGAGGAGGGGGCGCCCGACTTCCAGGCGGGTTCCCCTGGGCAGGGCGCCTGCCACCCCGCACCCCGGCCTCCCCTCGAGCACCGCCTCACCGAGCTGGGAGCCCGAAGAGAGACGAGGGCCATGGCTCTGTGACTGACCTGCTCACGGGACAGCAGCTCGGGGGCCGCCCCCCCAGGTCCACAGGGAGACCCTGCCCCCCACACGTGTCCTACTGTGAAGGTCACACGGATGCAAGCCCCTCGGACCCCGGCTGGCAGGCCTCCCCCTGCGCAGAGGTGCTCCCACAGCCAGCGGCCGAGGGACTCCGGGCAGGGCGGGGCCCACCCGTGTTGGAGGCCCTGGGTGTCCACGGAACCTCTCAGCAAACGCTCCGGGCCACGCGGGCCACGCGGCAAGCTGGAAGTCGAGCAAACGCCATAAACACGGCGCAGCCGAAACCGTGACTACGTCCCTGTCCGGTAAGCGAATGACACCCCGAGGAGCTCAGGCCAGGGCCTCCCGCCGCCCGCCCCCCAGAACTCGGTCCGATCCACTGAGGGAGGCCACGCAGCAGCAGGTGGACGGGGAGAACACGGCCGGGACAGGACTGCAGCCACGGGGTCGGGCTTCAGGCGGACGTGGCCCCGCCTGAGGGACAGAGGAGGCCCCCCCCAGGCTGCTCCCAGGAGGACACCCTCCTGTGTGCCCCACTGCTCTCCTCCAGACAGAAGGGCCGGCCTCCCTGCCCATTTCAGTCTCAATGTAGGCACAGGCCCTGGCCGGGTTAGGTCAGTGGATAGTGCGTCAGCCTGTGGGCCGAAGGGTCCTGGGTTCGATTCCAGTCAAGGGCACATGCTCCGTTGCAGGCTCCTCCTGGCCCGGGCCCTGGCTGGGGTGCGTGCAGGAGGCAACCCATCGATGTGTCTCTCTCACACCACTCAATGCTCCCCTCTGTCTCTCCCTCTCTCTTCCACTCTCTCTAAAAACCAATGGGAAAATACCCCCGGGTGAGGATCAACCAAAATAAATAAAAATAAATTAATGTCGACGCGGTTGGGCCGGAGCCCTAAGCACCGAGCTGCCCCCAGTGGGCTCACAGGCCGCTCTGGCGGGGCCGACGGGAGCAGAGACTGGAGGCCTGGGCGTTCCTACCCAGCTTTAGCGGCCGGTCCCTCACGTGCCCCCGGAGGGGACCCCAGCCCGTGTCTGGCAGCACCACCTGGCGCGGGGTCCCGACCACTGTCCCTCCCAGCCCTGCCCGACCCCAGGCCCGCCCTGGAGGCTGCCTGTCCGGGAACCTGCGGGCTCTGCTCGCACCACTGGCCACAGCTGCCCTGTCCCCCTGGGAACGGGGCTGAAGCCACGGACAAGCCCTCCTCAGGCAGCGGCCTGAGCCCATTAGCCTGATAGGACTTCGTGTCCTCTGCCCGGCACTTCCTCCTGGGCCCCGCCCGGCCCCCCAGCCCCGCTCACCCCCCCAGCCCCACTCGGCCCCCCCGCCCCGCCCGGCCCCCCAGCCCCGCCCGGCCCCCCCAACCCCGCTCGCCCCCCCGCCCCGCTCGGCCCCCCCAGCCCCGCTCGGCCCCCCCAGCCCCGCTCGGCCCCCCAGCCCTGCTGGGCCCCCCAGCGCAGCCCACCCAGACGCCGCCACAGGCCGCTAATTGCTCGAAGCTGGCCGAGCGCGTTAACATTCAGTTAACATTCATCGCCACCCTCCCGCTGCCTGGCCCAGCGCTGAGGGGCGGCCTGTGAGCGCCTCCGGGGCCTCTGTCGCTGTCACATCAGGAGGGGCCGCAGGAGGACGTCCCCACAGCATCACCGCGGTCGTCACACGTCAACGAGCGGCTCAGGACAGTGCTATGCAAACTGGGCATCGCCCTCCCAGGCAGGCTGAGAGGATGGGGGGGGGACACCCCTCCCAGACAGGCTGAGAAGATGGGGGGGACACCCCTCCCAGACAGGCTGAGAGGATGGGGGGGACCCTCCTGGGGCGGGGGACGGGGGGGGGACCCTCCAGCCTCTGGTCCCCCGGCCGGCCCCCGCCCCCCGCAGACCCCTGGGCCCACTCCACTCTGCTGCCGGCGTGTTTTTCATTCTGTCCGTTAATGGAGCGTTTGACTTCTTTTCACCTAATACGACGTGTCAATGTCTCAAACCTGCGGCCACACGCGTGTTCTTTTCTTAAAATGCACCAAACACATCTTCGCCGTGGGAGGCATGACAGACGTCCCCTTCGATGCTCCCTCCACCGGCCCCGCCCGCCCTCCCCGGCCCTCACCGTGTCCCGGGCTGTGCACTCGGGCAGTCAGCCCGGGCGTCTCTCCCCACCCACCCGCCTCCCGCCGAGCGTCCTCCATCTGCTCCGTGCCCCCACGGCTCTGGTCTCTTTGTTCGTCCGTTTATCTTGTTCAGGAGATCCCACGTGTGCGTGAGATCATGTGATGGTGTCTTTCTCTGGAAAACCCCCTTTGCAAAGTAACCTCGAAGAGCCGGGTGACGCGGCTGCTGGCTCCCCCTCTCGCCCCCTTTCCTGGCCGGGCCCGGGGGTGGCTCCCTAAGGCACCAGCTCCCCGCATCCCAGGGCACATTCCTGGGGGCCCCCAGCCAAACGCTGAGAGTCTGAGTTCAGAGGGTGTGGCCGCCTTCACACATGGAGAAACTGAGGCAGAGAAGAAAAACCACCCGCCCACAACCCAGGACTGGTCCTTGGCAAGAGAGGGAGCCACACTGGGGCCCGGCTCCAGGGCTGCCTTCTGTATCCCCGCGGCCGGCTCTCCCGCCCCCAACCCCGGCTACATCCTCGTCCCCGGGCCCTGCGCCCCCCGCCCCCCACCAGTCAGGGACCCACGGACGTTGTTCCCTTGGGAGCAGGGCGGCTGCTCGGCCTCCCGGGACCCAGGAGGGAGGTCACTGTCCCCACACACACCCCCGGTGCCCACGCAGCCCACACACCCACCGCCACGCACTGTCTCCGGGACTCCCGCGGGGCCGGGTGCGCCGAGTGCGGATGTACGGACAACAGAAAGCCCGTTTCTAAGTGGGTGTCGGTTCTGAGCGATTTCTCCGCCATAAACTCGCCCCGGCCGGTGCTTCCTGCTGCCGCGCTGGCTTCTCCAGGCCCAGCCTGCCTCGGAGTCCCCGGGGCTGGGCATCCCCCCGCCTGCAGGGCAGGGACCCTGGGTGTGAGCGGGTGTGGGGTGCAGTCGGTTCTCCAGGGATGCCCTGGAGGCCCCCAGGTAGGAAGGACCCAGCTGCAGGAGGGCAGGACCCTCGGGCTCCAGGCCACGCCGGGGTCAGCGCCTTGCCCAGCGCCCGGCTTTGACCCCGTGGCCCAGACGCACCTCCCAGGGACCCCCCCAGGCTCCTTAGCCCTGCCCAGCCCCCTCCAAAACCCTGCTTCCTGGCATCGACTCCACTCTGCACGCCCCAGACCCCGTCACTGCGCCCGCCCGGAACCCAGGGCCACTGCCCCTCTGGGGGATGGGGACCCTCCCTTGCAAGCTTCGGGGACCGCAGGCGCAGGTCCAGGCAGAAAGCAGGCAGGGGTGAGGGCCGCGGGGAGAGGCCCTGTTAGCCCTCCGTCTGCCTCGGAGCGCAGTGCTGCGATAGAGGCACGGGGAGGCACTTACTCGCGTCTAATTAGACCTCGCTGGGTTTCTATGGAGATCGCTGAAGCGGAGCGGGAGGACCCAGGTCCCACCCTCGCTGCCGGCTGTGGGTGGTGGCAGCAGGAGGACAGGGCAGGGAAGCAGGCTGCTCGGTCCTCGGGCAAGGGGTCAGCTAGCAAACCTCTGGGCAGAGGCCCCACTGTGCCCGGGGGTCAGCTGTCCTGGGGACCCGCCTCACTGCCCCCAGGGCCCCACCCAGCCCTCCAGAGGGGCCGTGACCTGGGCCAGCGCCCCGACGGGCTGTGGGTGGTGTGGATCGGAGGACCCCAGCCAGCTGTGCCCTGCAGGTGCCCTGCCCAGCACCCCTCCCAACCCCGGCTGACCCCTGGGGTGGGCAGGGCACACGGCCGCGGAGCAGAGCAGACACGCAGCCTAGCGAGGGAACCCAGAGTGCGGAGTGCGGACCGAGGCTCTCCCGCCTCCTCCCCGCGCCTTCCCTGACTCCCCTCCCTCTTTCCAGAATTTTCTCTGACCCGCCCTGCCATGCCCAACTCCCTCCCTCCCTCCCTCCTGCAGCATCATCTGTGCCAAGGCCCGGGCCATCGGGCCAGCCCAGCCCTGTGAGGCCACTACATGCCCATGCCCGTCAAGCCCCAACAGGCTGGGGTGACGGGCGCAGGAGCTGCCGCCGGGCCATGGCCACCTGCCTCCACATGGGGGGGACCAGCACCCCAGGACAGCCGTTGGGCAGGGCCACGCTGGCCTGGCCAGGTGGGTGCAAGCCAGGCCTATGGCTGCTGGGTGCTCACCTAGGGCCGTGGGACTGAGCAGCCCACTCCCCGAGGCGTCAGCACAGCAGGGTAAGGGCAGAGCTCCCTAAACCCACCAGCCGGGCGGATAGCTTCCACCCAGGCCTCCCTGCAGCTTGGGGCCCCTCCCCCGCCCCACACCCAGGACAGGGCCCCACGTTGGCCCTGCACCCACTGTCCCTCCTCCTCACTGTGGCGGCCTTGCGGGTGTCGGGGCAAAGCCCAGGCTCAGACTCCAGCCAGGGGTGTGTCCGGGGACCCTGGGTGGGGGGGGCTCTTCCCAGGCAAAGACCCAGGACCCCCATACTCCCCACCACCCCCTTCCCAAGGGGGCTGTCATTGGAGGCCCCAGGGACAGGCACACCTCGCTGCCAGGACACAAACCCCCCCCACCGGTCCCCACTGAAGATCAGGCCGGGCCTGGGCCCTAATCCTTACCCCTCCCTGGAGGGGGCCCAGGTGCTGGCGGCCAGACCCGCACTAAGAGACTCTAATTGGCAGGCCCAGCATGGGGCAGGTCCCCAGGGCTGCTCTGGGGCGCAGGTGGAGGGGGGTCGAGCCAGGGCTGGGGACCCCTCTGTCTGGAGGGGGAGGGTCTGTGTGGGCCCAGGACCAGAGCCTCTCAGGACCTTAGGGGTGTACCTGTGCATGCGGACCCCCCGGCCTCGGCTGCCGTTCCAGAGGGGGCGGGCGGCACCCAGGGCCCGACAAGAGTGGTCGGGGGTCACGCTGTGCGTTCTCCAGGCAGAAGGGGCTTTCAGAGCGCTCTCTCGTCTTCTTTCCTTTTTCTTAAATAACTCTGTATTGTTAGCGTCTTACAGAGCCCCCTTCACCCCGTAACCGCCCCCCGCCCCAGGCCTCCACCTGCTGTCTGTGCCCATGGCCATGCCTCTGTGCACACAGGTCCTTGGTCGATCACCGCCCACCCTCCCACCCTCCCGCCTTCCCTCCGAGCCCCTCAGCAGCTCTTTCCCTGTCCCGGGCACGAGCCCCCCGTCTCCCAGTCTGTGTCCCGGGCAAGAGCCCCTGTGTCTCCCAGTCTGTGTCCTGGGCACCAGTCCCCGTGTCTCCCAGTCTGTGTCCTGGGCACCAGCCCCCGTGTCTCCCAGTCTGTGTCCTGGGCACCAGCCCCCATGTCTCCCAGTCTGTGTCCGGGCACCAGCCCCACATCTCCCAGTCTGTGTCCGAGCACAAGCCCCCACGTCTCCCAGTCTGTGTCCCGGGCACGAGCCCCCCGTCTCTGTGTGGGGAGACCGGCCGCATGTCTGCCTGGTGCCCGCCAAGGGGAGCTGCCCACAGGCAGGTGAGACTCTGTCCCAGACTCCACGGGTGGGGACCCAGGAGCTCCTGCCCCCAAGGACAACCCCCTGGTGCCCCGTCAGAATCGCAGGACACCCCTATTCCAGCAGAGCAAGCCGCCTCCCAGGGTCCCCAACCTGTCACACTCCCCGTCCCCAAGGCCCTCCTCCCGGAGGCCCAGGTCCACCCCCCGAGCCCTGTCCTCACCTTCCCGCTGTCACCCACTGATTCTCCCTCTGAGAATCACTGAGCCCCCCAGGGGAGTCGCCGGGACACCGGCCTCCACGGTGCTGGAGAGGACACACTCCTGGTCACAGTGACTGGGCCAGGCCAAGCTGCACACCCCTGAGGGCCTGCCCGCCAGGCCAACTGAGAGCAGAGCCCTTCCCAGGCACATGCATGCATGCACATGCACACGTACACACACATACACACACATGTGCACGTGGGTACACATATTACACACATATGTGTATGTGTGCACACCTATACACTTGGGCATATACATGTGCATGCATGCAACTAGGCATACATGTGCACACACTTGTGTGCACACTGCATTGTACGTGTGCGTCCAATACACATGCACACACCCGTACACACACATGCATTTGCACACGCACACACGGCAGGCATTCCCCATCGTGCACCCTACTTGCTGGATGGGTGCCCAGGGCCAGACCACCCCGACCCTCTGTGTTACCAGCTCAAGTCCCCACCTGGGGGTGGGGGGCTGATGACCTAACCCCCCATGGGGTCCACAGTTGCTCCCCAAAGAAGGTGCCCCGAGGTAACCGGTGACCCGGTACAGGCGGGGGCCGGCGGGCAGAGCGTGAAACATCCGACCATTAACTGTGCCCATTGCGAACCCGACAGCCCCGCGCAGCGAGACCAAGGCCCCTGCTCCGTTCACACGCGTAATTCACCTCCATTAGCGCGGAACACGCTGACAAGTCAGGCGCCATGAACCGCACGCCCCTGTGGCCGCGGGCGGGGGCGGGGGGCCCTGCCTGCTTCCACACGTAAGCCTCCGCAGAACCCGGCAGGGAGTGCGGGGCAGCGGGAGCCCGTGTTATCTTCGGGGAGAGGACTGCTCGATCCATGCACCCCCCCCATGCAAATGTCCCGCCTTTATCTGCGCCTCACAGGCATGTCAAACAGGATTAGAAAACCATTTCGTGAAATGGAAACGCACAGGATTTAATGGAAAACCAAAAGAGGGCCCGAGACCCATTTTTCTTTAATGATATTTCTGGCCAGGAGGTCCCCTAAATCACCTCCCCCAGCACACCTCCCCCAGCACATCTCCCCCCACACCTCCCCCAAAGTGGAACCAACGCCAGACAGAGCTGGGGGACCCTGAAGGGGGCCCGGGGAGAAGGCCCGGCCACCAGCCCGCCCAGAAGCCACCGCGCAATTGATCGCCAGGAAAATTCACTTAACGGCTCTGCTGGGCTCCATTGCAGGGACGACTTAATCTTCGGCCTGGAACTCCCTCCGGGGTCCTCGGGGGCCTGCCCTCTGCCCCTCGGCCCACGAGGGCCCGGCTGTGGGCACGCCAGAACTGCCCGGCCGGGTGTGGAGGCTGGCACACCGCCCTGCAGGCTGGCCACACCCCAGCGGGGGTCTGAGACATGGGGCCAGCCTGTCTGCCCTCTGCCCATCACCCCGGTACCCCAGCCGATCCCTGGTCCTGGCCACTCCCGACAGGTGGCTGCAGCGGCAGGAGACAGAGATTCCAGGACCTGTGGCTTCGGGGACTCCTCAGAATTGCTCTGCCCTCATCCCAGCTCTCCACACAACCCTGCCCCCCCGCCCCCCGCCAGCCTCAGACCCAACTCCTAGAACCCCATCCACAAGCCCTCGGCCCCCAGGCCCCGTCTCCACAGGTGTCCACAATCCCCAGCCCAGCGCCCCAGGGCCGAGCCCCTGTCTGGCCCCCGTCTCCCCAGAACTCCATGCTGGGGAGCCCCCGCCTTCCACCCAGGCCCGCCCAAAGCCAGGAGTGTCACTGGCTCCCTCCTCCCCGACATCGCCAGGAGGGGTCTGGCCGGGCGACGCCCTCTGGGCCACCCCATCCTGGGGGCAGGAGGCTTCCACCCCAGGCCACCTTTTCACACTGAAAACAAGCCCGTCCCCAAGCTGTGTCTCTCGGCAGACACCCAGAGGCAGGCAGAGAGGGGCGGCTGGAGCATCACCCCAACCTGAGCAGCCTGAGCCTCGTTCCTGCCCCCTGCCCGCATCGGGACACGGACGAGCCGGCCTGTGCTGAGCCCTTCCACAGGGCTGCCTCCGCCCGGAGCGAGGAGCTGCTGAGGGAGGGAGTGCGTGTCTGAGGCGCTCACGCTCCTCGCCTCCCTGAGCATCGCCTGAGACGCTCCAGCAGGTGCCAGAGCTCAGCGTGAGGCGGGGGGAGAGGGGGGGCAGTGTCCTGGCGAGAAATAAGAACTCATAGCCTGGTGCGTGGCTCTGTGGCTGAGTGTCAACCTAGGAACCAGGAGGTCACTGTTCGATTCCCGGTCAGGGCACAGGCCCAGGTTGCAGGCTCCATCCCCAGTGTGGGACGTGCAGGAGGCAGCTGATGAGTGATTCTCTCTCATTGATGTTTCTCTCTCTCCCTCTCCCTTCCTCTCTGAAATCCATAAAGATATATATTTTTTAAAAGGAACTCCTACGTGGGCCCCACGTTCCGCTTCCAAGAGCCACGGACACGCCCTCTGTGTGTGGTGCCCCCAAGTTGACCTCCAGTGTTGGGGGGGCTGAGACACAGAGGTGCTGGCCATCTCAGCCTCTGACAGCAGTCCCGTCCAGCCGCGTCACCACCTGCCCTGCGCCCTCCTCCGTGCGTCCGCCCGCCTGCTGCTGCGGGTCAGGAGCCCCGGTGGGGCGGGAGCCGCGGTCTGCACGGGGCCTGAGAGCCACCGGGGGCTGGGCCGGCCAGGCGCCCCGCCAGGGCCCTGGAGGCGTGGCAGGGTTATTGGGCATTAGAAACGAAAACTATTTTACAATCAAATATTTAGGTGGGATTCCTTACACTTAAGTGTTTTTTTTTTTTTTTTCATGTTTCAAAGCAGCTCAAGGTCCTTGAGGAAAATCCAGCCAATACAGAAAAGGCGGCGGACTGCCCATGTCCCCGGCCCCCAGTCCCCTGTGATCCTTGTACCCCAGGGCCCAGGGTGGGGGGGGGGGCTCCTGTCCTGTGTCCCCCACAGTGAGGCATCAGGGCCAGTGTCCTGCCCGTGAGCAGCTCCTGCAGGGCCAGGCGCCGGACACAGCGGACGGGGTCCCGGCTCGTCCCCACGGTCCAGCAGCAGAGGCAGGGCCCCAGGAGCTGCCGCCACAGCGGGTCCACGGCCGGCCCAGAGCCGTGGCCACCGAGCGGGGCCTCCGTCCCAGCCGTCGGCGGACAGCCCAGGACAGTGTGGGGCCCCTCTGTGTCCCCCCGGCTCCCGGCCACAAGGCTGGGGCCGCCGGGAGCTGAGGGGGAGGAAGGCCACACGCACCCAGTCACACCTGCACGTGCCCGACAGCCACGCATCCCTTGGCTCAGCCCAGGCCACGGGGGACGGCAGGTCAGAAGGAAGGTCAGCAGCGCCTGCGGGGCGCCAAGTCCGCCTGGAGAGGCAGCTTTGCTCTGTCACTCTTCCTCACTCCCCTATCCCCTGTCCCCCACCCCCCCACCCCCCGTCCTCCCTGCCCCCATCCTCCCCGCTCCCCTAGTCCCCCACCCCCTCCCGTCCCCCCTGTCCCCTGCCCCCCATCCCCCGTTCCCCCTGCCTCCCATCCTCCTCCCCCTGCCCCCCATCCCCTAGTCCCCCACCCCCTCCCGTCCCCCCTTGTCCCCCGCCCCCCATCTGCTGCTCGTGGGCCGTGTTTACACCATTAGTGTTCACAAACATTCGTCAGCCAGAGCGGCTTATGTTGTGTGAGGCACCGCACACGCGTGCACAAGAGCAGCTGCCAACTCCCCCCCCACCCCACCCCCGGCTGCCTGAGCCCGCACCCCCAGATCCAGGGCTGGCGGCTGCCCCATGCAGACCCCCTGCAGACGGGGCCCTGCCTGCCCCTCCCATCCCCCTGCAGAGGGCGCCCTCCTCACCACCAGCCGCTCGCAGGCGGAGCACCCCGATGCCCTGGCTGCACAGCGGATTCCCACTCGGGTGCTCGGTGCCCAGGACCCTGTGGGACGCCCCCGACGGGCAGGCCCGCGTCACTCATTCGCTCACTCCGTTCATTCACTCGTCCCTGGGGCAGCGCCAGGGTCCCCTGAGGACAAGCTGCGCAGGCCTCGCCCCGTCCGAGTGTCCCCTGAGGACCTGCCCACCCACCCTTAGCCATCACCCTGTGGGGCCTCAGTCTGTGGGGCCTCAGTCTGTGGGGAGGCAGCGAGCAGAGCGCCCCCTCCTGGGAAGGCCGCCGCCCAGCGAAGAGCCTGCCACTCACTCCCTCCGCGATCCCACCAGCAGCTTTCACAGTGGAGGGCCTGGCAGGGCAGGTGCCAGGAGCAACTTCCCTCATGACCCCCAAACCCCGCCCCCAGGCCACGAGGAGAGAGGCGGGGCCTCCCAAACCCCGCCCCCAGGCTCCAGGAGAGAGGCGGGGCTGGTCTATGGTCTGAGGCCTGGGGCCCTGCAGATGCCGCCCTCTGGCCTCAGATCCCCTGGCTGTGGGGTTGGACTCTCCAGGTAGGAAAGGGGGGCAGGGAAGGTGTTCCCCAGAAGGGCTGAGGCTCCACCCCCACCCCCACCCCCACCTCATCCCACCCCACTCCCCCACAACCACAGGGGGTCACTACCCCTCCCCACAACACCCCCCTCCCCCGCCAGGCCCACCAGCCCTTGGTGCATCTCGGGGTCCTCCCACGCCCTCCTCTGGCCTTGGCCTCCTGAGGGGGGACCCTTATTCCCATCTCAGGGAGAGAAGTGGGCTGAGACAGCCTGGGGGCCGAGCTGGAGAAGAGGAGGTTCAGACACAGACCCCAGGGCCCCCCACAGAGGGAGGGCCACGCGAGGACACGGCGGGAGGACACGGCGGGAGGCAGCGTCTGCGCCCGGGAGAGAGGCCCCACTCCACCCAGGCTTCCCGCCACCGGAGCGTGAGAGCGCCTGCTGTTCTGGTGGCCGATCGGCACAGGGAGGGCAGCCGAGCAAGCCAGTGCCCACACCTGTCCCAGGAAGTGGGGTGCAGGACGAGATGGGGGCACCTCTGAACTCCTTGCCTGGCGGTTGGACCCGCCCCAGGCCCCCTCCCTCTCCCTCACCCCGAAACCCACCAGGTGCAGCCTCCCTCCCTCTCCACGCCTGCTCCCTCCCCTCCTGCCCCTGCTCACCCCACTGGGACCCCCCACTGGGACCCCCGCGGGGAGGCCCAGGGGAGGCAGCCCCCTGGATCCCCAGCCCGACCAACCGGCCTACGGGAGCCGAGGACAAGCCCCCCTCCCCCGCCCACCCCAATCAGCCTTTTGCCAAACACAGTCAATAAATTATTCAGTTTGCAAAATGCCATTATGTGTGAGTTTACTTAATTGAATAGAATAATTTATGGTAAAATCTGGGGAAAGGAAGATCGATGAGGCCGGGAGCGGAAGAATGATTGAGTTTCGGCGAAGGCAATTTGATTTTTATCCCTCATTATAATAACGTTAAGGGGGAAGCATCCACTTGGGTCAGAATCAATATTTGCCGAGTGGCCGGGCCGTGAATTCTCGCTGGAGGTGGTGAGGGGGTGGGCGCCCGTCAGTAACGAATGCCACATCCTTGTCTGCGGCGCGTTTGGGTAGAGATGCCCCCCTCCCCTAGCAGCGTCGCGGGCGATCATAAAAGATAATTTAGGAACAAGTCTGCTCGAGACACGTGTGCGACACCCAGACATGATTCAGGACCAGTTACCCAGCGGCTGCCCCACAAATCACCGGCAGACCGACGGCACGAGGCCCGCCCGCCTCCTCGGCCCATGGGAGGCAGAAGCCAGTGCCGGGCCCGCTCAGCCTGCAGCGCCACGTCCGCCTGACCCTGCGCCCGACGCCAGGCCCGGCTGCCCCTCCCCGCGGAGGGCACCTAGGGGACAGCAGGGCGCAGCCACCTGCCAGCGTGGGACCCGGCCAAGCGCCTCCGCCCGGGAGCCTGTGCCACACGGGAGGCAAGCGGTCCCCACGTCTGTCCGTCCATCCGTCCGCAGGAAGGGCTGCTCCTGCTGTCTCCCTCCTGCCGAGAGGGTCCGGAGCTGGCACTGAGCCCCGACTCCGGCCGGTCCGGGTCCCCAAGCTCCTGGCCAGGCGCCCAGGGCCACGTCCGCAGAGAAAACGTCTGGTGTCAGTCCTGCAGGTCTGGGGGCAGCAGACGGCCCCCCGGGGCCGGGCAGCTCTCCAGCCTCAGGCCCCAAGCTCCCTGCCCCCCAACCCCAGAGCCTCCCCAGCCCCACGGCCGCTTGGTGCCCCCGGCACACATTGAGTCAGCTCACAGGGCCTGGGCGTGTGCACAAGTACTCAGGACCGCCACCCCCATTGGGTAGATGAGGAAACGGGCTCAGGGGCTTGAGGGACCAGCTGGAGTCACACCCCCAGGTGTCAGAACCAGGTCCAGGGCTGCCCACGCTGACCTCCCCCCCGACACCCGCTTCGGACCAGCCAGCCACTGGGAGAGCCCAGCATCCATGCAGAGGGAGGCAGACACAGAGCCAGGGCCCTAGGGCCTGGCAGGCAGCCCAGGCACAGCCACCACTTCAGGCCTCTTTGGGGACCGGGCATCTGTTCTGAAGAGAGAGTGGCCGCCAGCGACGGGCCTTGTGGGAGAGGCTGGTGCCCAGCCTGGTTCACCGAGCAGCCGTGGGTGTGGCCTCCCCCCCTGCCCCGGCCTTCCTCCCGGTTCCTAAGTGCCTCTCCAAGCCCTGTGTCCCCTGGGCTGGGGGCAGGGGTGGGCGGTGGGCCAGGATCCCGCCTCTCATTCAGCCTCAGCTGACAGCACAGAAGCCCCAGATGATGGCCGCAGGGAGCCATGCCCACCGCAGCGTCTCCCCTGCACGGGGGCCAGAGCCAGCCCGGCTCCATGAAGACACAAATGACCGAACACTTTCCCGTATTTCACAGGTGCTTCTCCTGCCGCAGGCCAAGGGTCTTCAAGGGCAGGGGCCATGTCTCCCTCTTGTCTGTAACTCCCCCTCCCCACCCAGCCCTGAGCCCAGCACCAAGTAGCTCTAAGTGTGATGGGTTAGGATGGTGAGTGGGTAGGTGGATGGGTGGGTGGATGGTTGGGTATTACAGATGGATAAATGGGTGGGTGGATGGATGGATGGATGGATGGATGGATGGATGGATGGATGGATGGATGGGTGGATGGGTGGATGGATGGGTGGATGAAAGATGAATGGGTGGGTGGGTGGATAGATGGGTAGATGGATGGGTGGATGGATGGGTGGATGGATGGGTGGGTGGGTGAAAGATGAATGGGTGGGTGGGTAAATGGATGGATGGGTGGATGGATGAGTGGATGGTTGGGTAGTACAGATAGATAAATGAGTGGGTAGATGGATGGGTGGGTGGATGGATGGATGAAAGATGAATGGGTGGGTGGGTGGATAGATGGGTAGATGGATGGGTGGATGGATGGGTGGATGGATGGGTGGGTGGGTGAAAGATGAATGGGTGGGTGGATAAATGGATGGATGGGTGGATAGATGGTAGGTGGATGGTTGGGTATTACAGATGGATGAATGGGTAGGTAGATGGATGGGTGGGTGGATGGATGGGTGAGTGGATGGATAGGTGAATGGATAGATGGATGGATAAATGGATGGATGATGAGTGGGTGGGTGGGTGAAAGATGGATAAATGGGTGGATGAATGGATGAGTGAGTCAGCAGGTGGCTGATGGATGGGTAGGAGGATGGTGGGTGGGTGGGTGGAAAGTGGGTGGATAGGTGGATGGGTAGATGGATGATGGATGGATGGATGGATTGATGGCTGAAGAGACAGGTGGGGACGAGGAGAATTGACAGTAGAGAGCTGGGCACAGAGCTGGGTGTCAAGGGGCTAGGAAGCAATGGAGAGACAGACTTGGGGTCGGGGAATGGTGGACAGAACGAGGGGCAGGGAGGACGGCTGCACAGACGGGCAGGTGGGCATGTGGGAGGACCATACCTGTGCTAGTTCCAATCAATGAATAAGTGAATGAATGAATGAGTGAATGGATGAATGAGTGAATGGATGAGTTGAATGGATGAGTGGAATGGATGAATGAATGAATGAGTGGGTGAGGGAGTTGGGGAGGGAGTGGAGAAAGGAGGGAAGGAGGGAGGGAGTGGTCCCTGGAACAGCGAGCCTACCCTCGCGCTGAGTTGGCAGGACCGGAGGCTCTGACCGCTGTGTCCTAGCGTCGCGGAGGCAAAGCTGAAACAGCGCAGGGCCAGCCCCCAGCCGAGTCCCAGCGGGTCGGGAGGCCCAGCAGGGGGGCTGCCAGGCCTCACAGCGGCCCTGGCTCGGCCCTGCCTGTCTCTGCTCCTCCTGTGGCTCAGGTTCCCTCGGTGCCACAAGCTCAGGCCAGGCAGGCAGTGGCCCCTCGCCCACCCCTCTCACCCCCCAGGACCTGGCTCCAACACATGGGGGGCCTGTCTGGTCCCTGGAGCGTAACCGGCCAGCGGCCCCACGGGGAGCACTGCCAGGTCCCCGCACCGAGTGACAAGCACATTAAAGTGGCCTCGGGGATGCGATGCTCACGCCAGACGGACGTCCCCTCCTGACGGGGTGCTCGGGGCTCCTGTCACTCCAGGGACAGGCAGAAGCGGGCTGGGCGGGCAGGCAGCCTGTCTGGGCGGCGCTAATAAGGGGCCTTGGCGGCTGCCCCCTGTCATACCAAAGGACAAGGGGTGGACAGACATGGCCTGGAGGGGACTGGACAGGAAACGCCGGCCGCTGGACCAGAGGCCACCGCTGCCCGGCTCCGGGCCTGCCTCCCCACTGCCCCAGCCACAGCCCCAGCCTCTCCTCCCCTACATCCTGGCCCCTCTCCTCTGTCCCTCATTTACCCACACCCCCATCTTCTTTCTTCCTCTAGCCTGTCCCACGGGCTGCTGGTAGGTCACACACACACACACACACACACACAGTTCATCATCGCCCTGGCTGCGACAAGGATGCAAACGCCGTTTACACCAGAACCGATGGAGACTCCCCCTGCGGTTCTGCCCAGCCCTGTCCTACGCAGGCGCCCCACGGCTCTCCCACTCGCGTCCCCCCCGTAGCCGACGCCACGGCTGCCATTCAGGAGGAAGGAGCCGCCCCTCCCCCCCCCCCCCGCCCGCACACAGTCCCTTCCCAGGAAGCTCGCTGCCCGAAGTCCGGGCTCACTGCTGCAGGGACCCCGCCCTCAGGCTGACGGGAGGCGCCCGGCCGGGGTGGCTCAGTGCTGGCGGCAGCCCAGGACCAAAGGTCACAGTTCGAATCCCGGCCAGGGCAGGTGCCTGGGATGCGGGCTCAATCCCCAGGGTGGGGCGTGCAGGGGGCAGCCTAATGATGATGTTTTTCTCATTTTGCTGTTTCTATCTCGCTCTCCCTTCCTTTCTCTGAAATTAATAAAAAAAAATTTTAAAAAAAATAATTGTGAGGGCGAGTTTATTCACTCAACAGAAACTCCTCCCGTGCCTTCTCCCCGCTTGCTGCACCCCCGCGGGGAGGGGACGGGCCGGGTCACACGCCTCGGGATTGCGGGACAAACACGCTGCTGTGGACGAAGGGCCAGTGCTGACCCGACAGCCCAGGGGAGGCCCGCGTGGCCGTCCCGCAGACTCAGAGACCTACACCCACAAGGAGGGTCTGACGTGAAACTTTAACTGAACGCAGTGATGGCGGGCAGTCCCCTCCCAGGCCGGTGTCTTCCCTGACCAGGTCAGCCTTCACCTTCCGGAGCCTGTCTGTCTTTCTGCTTCTATAAAAACACACCCTGGAAGTGTCTGGGTAACGGTGACCCCTGGGGGCACAGCCGAATGTGCTGGGCGCCAGGACAGAGACCACCAATCCCTTCATTATCATGTTAATTGTCCCTGCACCCACCTAAGTGTGTGTCCATCATTTTGCCTTTTATCCAATCCCAGGGGTTTCCCCTGCTTTGCTTTCTCCCGCCTCTCTGGTCTGTCACCAATGGGTTTCATGTAGCCCACCTCCGTCCCTCCTTTGATGGCAACGTATAAACACAGATGTAACCCGCCATTCTCCGGAGCATCATCTCAACCCATTGAGGTTCTGCTTCCCGGCATATGTCAACAGTTTGGCTCAAACAAACTCACCACAATTCTCTGCAGGTTTGTTTTTACGTGAACACTACCCGCCGGCTCACACACACCTGCAGGCTCGGCACTGGCTCTCGGGCCAGGAGGGCTTACCCCCTCTGCACCCCGGTCCCAGCCCAGAGCCCCCCCACCCACCGCTGTCGGAGTCCGGGGACAGCGACGCACCTCAGGCCGAGCAGGTGCCCAGCAGCTGGCACCCGCAGTCCGCCCACGCCTCCTGCACCCGCTCCCGCTGGGCCGTGTCCTCCCGGGCCGTCCACGGTGGGGGACCCACACAGAGACGAGCCAAGAGATTCACTCCGGGACCACGCTGGTCCCTCGGGAAGCAGCTCGGCAAACAGACAGCCATGACACAGAAAGCGCCAGAGAGAGGCACCCCGAACCCTGAGCCCCCTTTCCTGCTCCCTCCCCAGGACAGAGGCTGGGAGCCTGGCGTGGGGACCCAGTGTGGCTGTGGGCCTGGGGGGGCGGGAGCCCAGGCTCTGGGAAGGGGAGGAGATCTGGGGGGCGCCTTACAGTGAGAGAAGGTTCCGGGGCACAGGGAGCTCTAGTTTCCACCCTGCAGATCTGGGGAGTCCACGGCGAGATGGGGGGCCGATGGAGTCACAGATGTGGGATCTGGGGGCCCCCGCGTGGAGGAGACATGACATCACTCGTGGGCGTGAGGTGGCCCGGGGGAGCACGTTCAGGGAGGAGGGCCACCAAGGCCAGAGCAAGGGCCCCCAGCTGAGGACTCCCAGAGAGAGGGGGGGGGGGGGACCTGATTCCAGGGGCGGCGTGTAGCTCTCACCTGCACCCTTGTGCGGGGAGGGAGGACTGGGTGCTGCCCGCAGGCCGGCTGTGGGCCATCTGCGAGTCCAATGGCCCTGCCAGCTCCGGCCTCCACCCCGCACACCAGTGCTCACAGCCCTGCCTGCCGCCCGCCCGGGGAGCCGCCACCCCTCCGCTCAGAAGCATGGGGCCCCTCCGCACCGCCCACAGCGCAGGAGGCTGTCCCAGCCCTAGCTCTGGGGGAGACCCTGGGGTTAGGCAGGAAGGGGGGTGCAGGCCTAGGCCAGACTGGGCCTGGGGTTTCCTGGAGGGGAGGAGGCAGGGGCAAAGCTCTCCCACCTCCACTTCCACAGCTCACAGTGGGCCCACCCCATGCAGGTCCTGAGAAGCCACAGGCCAGTTGGGGTGCCCAGGGCAGCACAGATCCCAGCCCACCCTCCCCCTGCACCTGGCCCTCCGGCTCCTTCTCCTAGCCGCCCTGGCCCAGCCCCTCCCTGACCCAGCCCCTCCCTGACCTCAGGTCCCAGGTCCTCTAGGTGGCCCAGCTTCAGACGCTGAGCGGCTCTGGGGACAAAGGGCCCAGGAATCTTGTGTGTGTGAGTGCATGTGTGTGCATGTGAGTAAATGTGTGCATGTGTGAATGCATGTGCATGCCTTGTGGTATGTGCATGGACATGTGTATATGTGTGGGTACATGTGTACATATGTGTGTGGGGGTGCATGCATAGGGTGGCGTGGGGACACGTGTGAGTGGTGGATGGGCAGGCGGGTGGCGTGGGGACACGTGTGAGAGGTGGGCAGCGGGCTGTAGATCACCCGTCCTGTCCCAGGTCCTCGCCGAGCGCGTCCTGCCTCGTAAAGATGCCAGCGCCCGCTGCACGGGCGGCCACAAATCAGGGCGGCTCTGGTTCGAGCGTCCCCTCAGCCAGACCGGCCCCGGACGGGAGGCCCGAGATATACGGCCGCCATCTGCGCGGCTGGAGGAGCAGGAGAGGTTATTCCCACCACAGGGCCCGCGTCCCGCCTCTGGGGCGGCACAGACACCCCGCGCCCCCTCTGCAGGAGGAGGTCAGGCACAGGCCCACAGCGCAGCCGGGAGTCCGTCCACCCCACACCCACCGTGGGTGGCTCAGGGGCGGGGGCAGGGCGGGGCGGGGGCTTCTAGGCCTGCCCAGGCTCCCAGGGCCGGGCGAAGAGCCGCCTCTGTTTGGAGGCTGAGGAGGGCATGTGTGGTTCCCACCTGGAAGGGGTTTTGGGGGGCCCTCTGGCTGCCCCCGCTGGTGCCCCCCTGCCTCCCCTCTGCTCCTCCCCAGCCCAGAGCACCTTCGCTGCGACCTCAGATGACCTCAGATGACCCTAGACGCAGCGGGACACCCCATGGCCTATCCTGTTGGTGGGAAGACGCCCGGCCTGGGCCTTGGTGTCCAGGGGAAGGGGTACAAGGACTTGCCTGGCCGCCCGTCCTGGGCTCTGGGTGGGCAGGGGCCCTCCGGGCTCCGGGCTGCCCCCCCCCCCCCCCCTCGCAGGCCTGACCCACAGGAAGCAGCTCCTCGGCAGCCCAGGGACCCCTCCCGCCTCCCGCCTCCTGGCTTCCTGTGTGGAAACGGCCTGGACCCGCCTCTGCGAACACAATGTTGGGAGGGAGGTCGCCGTCCAGTTTCCTGTTTGCTGGGAGCAGACACCGGCCAAGCCCCGCCCCCAGGGCTCAGGCACCCAGGGGGGCAGGGTAGGGGGCTGCTGTCCCAGGAGCGGCCTCCGCCCCAGCGGCAGGGTGGTGCCAGGGGCCTCAGACTCCCGCGGGAGGTGGAGCCGGGCCATGAGACGGCAGTGAGCACGGCCGTGCACGCCCAGGTGGTGGGGACCCCACAGCCGGACAGAGGAGGAATGAGGCACTGCCCTCCGCCCTGCCTCCGACCTCAGGGAGGTGCCAGGGGTCCGAGGGAGGGCAGGCAGGTGGGCGCTGATGTGACCCCTCACTTCTGGCTCCCAGGCCCCTCCCCCCCCTGCAGGGCTCAGGCCCAGTGGGAACCCCACGGAGGTGCTGCTGTGACCTCACCCCGTTTCCCAGGGGGCACCGGTCAGGAGAGGGCAAGGCCCACATCTGGCTTCCCTGGGCCAGCGCCGGGGGCCAGCGCAGGGTGGGGGCCAGGTGCCGGGAAAAGTGGGGCTGAGGCCGCGGGCCGGTGGCCCGGGCTCCAGGGCAGCAGGCTGTCTTCCAGGCTCACCGTCTCTGCGACCCTGTCCCCAATATCCCTGCTGCCCCCCCACCCCCACCGTCACCACACCGCACAGACGTCAACCTCCACCACCACTGCTGTGGTCACTTTCGCCGCCTGCATGGCAGCGACCACGGAGGCGGCTTGGGCCACGCCCACCCTCTGGAGGCTGCGTGCTGCTCCCCGCCCCCGGGACCCGCGCCTGGATGAGGCCCAGAGAGGAGGCGCTCGGACAGGGCAGGGGGGTCCAGGGGGTCCCGGGGCTCCGGCCGTGGGTCAGCTCAGCCTGCAGGACAGGGGCTCAGGTCCTGCCTCCACGGGCCCCCAGCCTCCCGCTGGGCCGTCCCCCGCCCAGCCTGACCCCACCTGGCCTGCCTCCCCACGTGGCCTCCGGGGCCCAGCCTGGGCGGGCAGGGCGCAGAGCAGGCCTGGACTTGCCGAGTGCGTCAG
Organism: Ia io; assembly: GCA_025583905.1. Classification (NCBI taxonomy): domain Eukaryota; kingdom Metazoa; phylum Chordata; class Mammalia; order Chiroptera; family Vespertilionidae; genus Ia; species Ia io. The sequence goes on from JAJQQW010000008.1 coordinate 1,255,813, forward strand.
GCAGGCACGGTTCCCGGGGAGCCGGTTCGTGCCCTTGTCCCCGCATGGCCCAGGCGGGGCCCAGCCTCCTCCACCGGCTCCCAGGCCGCTGCCCCCACCCCACCCCCGCACCGGATGGTCCTGGCCGCCACCGTCCACCGGAGCCTGTGAGCTGGGACTCTGTCCCGCCCGGGAGAAGGGGCTCCAGGGCCCGCGTGGGGCTGTTTCCCCAAATGTTCCCCAGCAGGAGGCCTGCGGACGGGCGGCAGTGCGGGGCGGCCTGGCCTTGGCAGCCGCCGGTCCTCGCAGCTCCCATCCATAAAATGGGCGTCCTGGTTCCCAGCCATAATGACAGGGCAGAGGGCTTTGATGTCCCAGATGAAAGCAGTCTTGCTCGGGGCCCAGGACAGGGGTTCCCTCCAGAAGCAGGCGCGCCCTCCCGGCTCCCCCAGGCTGTGGGAAGTGGGCTCCACCAGCTGGTCCCAAAGCTCAGCCAGGTCCGCTCCAGCCAGCGAGGCCCCAGCCAGGACACCAGGGCGGTGCTGGGCGAGGGGGACCCATCCGAGGGCTCCCGAGAAGCAGGCCCTGGGCCCATCCAGTGATTGACGGCGGCGGGGGGGTGGGAGGGAGGGGAGGGGAGGGGCAGGGTTGTTCTCTGCAGAAGGAAGGGACCCCCCAGCAAGCCCCACGCACCGCCCCCACCCTTACAGCCCGGGTCACTGTGGAGGCTGGACCAGGTGGGCTCAGGACTCTGGAGGACCCATCTCCCACCACACCCTCCGGCCCCCGCCCCGAAGTTCAGGGACAGAGAAGCAGGGTGGGTGGCATGTGGCTGGGAACCCCATCTGGCCTCAGAACAGAGAGGGAGGGAGAGCGGGGGTGGGGGGAGGAGAGGGAAGAGGGGGAGGGGGGAGGCCCGCCTGGTGCCTCCGGGCTGATGTGACCCAGCCCCACAGGCTGGGCCCGGAGAGGAGGCGGCCTGGGCGGGGGCTGGGCACAGACGGCTCCTGCCCGACCCTCAGGGGCCACGTGAGGACTAGGCCTGCTTTAGGCTGAAAGGGGGTCCAGGAGGCACTTGGAAAACTGAAGTATTGTGGGTCTTGGGCCGCTTCCGGCCAGCTGGACCCTCCGTGAGGCGAGGCCTCCCTCCCTCCCCCCCTCCCCCCTCCCTCCCTCCCCCCTCCCTCCTCCCCTCAGCGGCTGCCCCTGCCACCCAGGACCCCACCCTGCACCCACGTGGGGAGCAGCAGTGACTCAGACCCCGCCCCCCCCAGGTGCCCCCTCGGTGGGAGACAGGCTAGACCACACAAGGGGGGACACACCTGGAGGGGCCAGGGCAGCAGGGCCACCAAGGAGGCCCCCCACTCGCTGCCTGGAGGGAGAGGCCAGACACAGGGGCTGCACGGAGCGCAGGGCTGGGGGGCTGAGGTGCCTGGAGCCCGGGCCGGACCCAGCGGGTGGGCAGCACCAAGGTGGCCGAGCTGGGGCCTGTTAGAGCCGCCTGAGGTTGAGTGTGCAGGTGGGGCAGCGCCGGGTGCACCTTCCGAGGCCTGGGGCGGGGTGGGGGTGCAGAGGGCAGCTCATCATGCGGCTGGGACAGCAGAGCTCCAGGCCCCCAGACCCCAGGAGGCCCCAATACCAGGGGAGGGGCGCTGGGGACAGTGACCCCAAAGGGTCCAGGGGCCCTGTGTCTACACAGAGCAGGGGCCCCGTCCTCCAGGGATAAGCCCCAGCCCCAGGCCCCGGTGGGGACCGCTGAACGGGGCTGGGTTCCTGCAGGCTCCTGGGCCCTGGGCCTTGGCATGTCCTCAGGGTGCCTGCTGCCTCTCTCCTGGAGAGGCCAGGGGCGAAGGGGGGAGACCAGGGGCCTCCAAGGGCACCCCCCACCCCCACCTCGGTTTCCCCAGCTAACAGAACCCCGGGGAGCCAGGAGCCAGCAGGAAACAGTTTCCCCACAGCCCAGCCCGTCCCGTCTCAGCCTCGTGGCACCGAGAGCGGCTGGGGAAGACCAGGGAGTGGAGTCACCTGCAAGGCTGGTCCAGCTCGGCCGCTGCATGGCTGCGGGCCGAGGCGTCCCCCTGCTGTCCCTAAGCCCTTGGGCCCCGGACGCCTCCCTCCCCACCCCCCGGCCCCTCGGAGGGCAGAGCGCCCAGGGACTCAGGAGCCGCGGGAACAACCGAGCGTCTTTTATTCACAAATAGAAGCCACGGGAGGTGTGATCTGCACATCTGTACAAAGGGTGGGTGCCCCCGAAAAACGCACCACGGTCAGAAATCAGCCCGGCGTGGCGGGACACCGCACACCGCAGGCTCGCCCTGGCCCCCGAGCTGCCCAGGGGGCCCCCAGAGAGCCCCCCCGAGGGCACCTTCCATAGAAAACGTAAGAACATAGGCCCTTTGTCTTCGGACGCCGCTGCAAACGCCGCGTTCATAGGCAAAACGATACAAAAATACGGACCCGACAACCGTGACAAACCCGTCCCCACCGTCTGTGTGGGGGTTTCGTTTTTTGCTGTGGTTTTGGTAAGAATTCCTGCCGTGGAAGAAGGTGCCACGTGATGTGGGCTCGGCCCTGGGCACTGCCTGCGGGGTCCTGGGACAGAGCAGGTCCTGGGGTGGGCAGACCCTGTGGGTGTCCGGCAGAAGGACCCCCGCAGACACAGCCTTGGGACCTGGGGGCCCAGCCTGCAGCCACGTGAACCTGCTGCAGAGACAAATCCCCCAAACACAGCCGGCCCCCGCGGCCACGCCCGCCACCACGCCCGCCGCTGCGCCCAGGGCCTGGCACTGTGGCTGCTGGTGTCTGAGTCCTTAGCACCAAACGTCAAGGACGAGAAGTCCAGCTCCGGTAAAGGCACTTGCGTTGCTGTCCGGTGGCAGCACTCCCCTCGTCACGTGCACACTCCGCCCTCCATCCACGCCTCGCCCTCGTGTCCCATCAGCTCCCGGCCCCCGGCCTGCACGGGGCCCCTGCATCCACGTCCCCCCAGCCCCCCCACATCCTCCTCCATCCCACATCCCGCCTCTCGCCTGCGCGTCCCCGCCCCGCGTCACGGTCTCCAGCCTCAGACGTCCACCTCCTGCGGGCCCGGGGTGGCGGCCGGGGTGGCGGCGCCGATGTCGAAGCAGGTGACCATCATGACATGGGCCTTGCACAGGCGCACGCGATGCTCCAGCGCGGCCGTGGCGCGCTCCAGGGCCGCCAGGTACTCGGCCGACTCGGGCTCCAGCACAGGGTCCACCTCAACTGGGAGGGACAGCAGGCAGCGGGTCAGGCCGGGCGCCTGGCGCTCCCAAAGGGGGGCCCGGGGCGCATGGTGGGCAAGGGGAACCGGGGCGGGGGGGTCAGAGGCCTGCAACCTATGCCTCGGGGAGTAGGGTCTCACTGAACCAGCCAGCAGGGGGTGCGGGGGGGTGCGGTGGGGGGGACAGGACTCACACTGCACTAGCCAGCGGGGGGTGGGGGGGTGAGGGACAGGACTCACACTGCGCCAGGCAGCAGGGGGTGCAGGGGGGGGCGGGGGGGACTGGACTCACACTGCGCCAGCCAGCGGCCGGGCTCCACCATCAGCCGGCCCTGTGTCTCTGCCAGCTCCATGCACAGGAGCTCGTGTTTGGTCTGTAGGTCCCGCAGCCTCTGCTGCCTGCGCTCGGCCAGCCGCAGCTGCGCGCTGGCACACACCAGGCCCTGGGCAGGGTGTGGGGTCTCAGGCAGGAAGGACTCCCCGGGGTCCCGGCACCCCAGCCCGGCCCATGAGCCTCCCTCCCCCTCCAGGCCTGGGTGGGCACAGGGGGCCTCGAAGGTGGGCAGGGGATGGGCCTGGGCCCTCAGGTGGGGCTGGCACCAGGTGGTGCTCCCAAGCAGCCTGCCAGGGCCCATCTGGACCCGGCCCGGGATGGGTGGGCACAGGGGTGGGAACCACGCAAGACCCCTCCAGCACCCCCCTGCCCATGGCAGGCATCAGGACCACCACGGGCTCAGGGCGACTTCCTACCTTCCCCGTGTCCTGGGAGGGCTGTGGACAAGAGGGGAAGGTGAGGTCAGAGGTCTGCCGGCCACGCCCCCGGGCCCCCTGCCACACCAGGGCCTCCCGCCACGCACCCGCCCCTGACCTCCGGGGCCTCCCGGGGAGGCGGCCGGTGCCGCTGCAGGCGCTCCACATCGTCGATCTCGTACACCTTGATCTCGAAGGGCTCCTTCAGCGAGGTGCCCAGGGGCGGGGGCAGGTCCACCCACTGCCCGGGGAGGCTGGGCTTGCGGCCCAGGGCCACGGCATCGGGCAGCGGGGCAGGGATCAGCCGTCTGCGCTGCAGGCCTGGAACAGGGTGGGCACAGGTAAGCCCCTGGCCGGGCTCCCAACGGGGAGAGCACAGGCCCAAACCAGAACTGCCCGCCACCCCTGCCCGCGGGGCAGATGCGGCCTCAGTCTCCAGCTGCTAAGGAGCACCCCGATCGGCCACACCACGTCCGAGCTCTCGGCCCTACAGGCTCCTGCGGCCCCGGCAGACCCCCAGGCCAGGCCCCCATCTCCCCTCCGCTGTCCCGCCCAGCTCAGCCCCAGAGTGTGCGGACCCTCCCGCACATCAGCCAAGGGCTGGGTCCCCCCAACCACAGTGTGAGGAACGGGCCCACCCCACAGGTCCCCCGAGACAGAGGGCAAAGGGAACGGAGGCAGGGCGTCCAGGCAGCTGGGCCCGGCCCCAAACCCAGGTCCTCTCCCATCAGGGTGACCCGTGCGGCCACCCTCTGGGGCAGACGGCACACGGGCGTGTTTATCAGGGCTGTGCCGGGTGGCAGGCAGCACACCCACCTGTGGCCCTCTTCTTGGGGGACTTGAGGCTGCGGGCGCGGGAGCCCGGGGAGGCAGCCCCGCTGTCGCTCATGGAGTCGGGCGCGGAGGAGGCGCTGCCCGTGGCCTCGCTGTCGCGCACCACGCTCTCGTAGCCGCTGCTGCCCCCGCTGTGGTAGAAGAGCGCCGTGCGGCCCATGGCGGGCGGCAGCTCCCCGCTCAGCACGCTGCTGTTGTCGCTGCCGTGGCCGCTGCTGTAGCGCTGGGGCCGCCGCGGGGCCGTCACCTTGCTGTAGGGCGAGGGCAGCGCGGGGCCTGCGGGCGGCCGCTCCTCGCCCAGGTTCACGCCGCTGTCATTGCCGCTGTCTGAGTCGGCGGAGCCCCAGGAGGGGCCGCCGCTGGCTGCCAGCTCGTTCACGCGGCTGTGGGCGGCCCGGAGCGCCTGCTTGGTGCCCATGATGGTGCCCCGGCTGGCCTTGGCCCCAGTGCCCGGCGTGGCCCGGGGAGCCGCCCTCGGTCCTGCCACCGGGCCGCCCGGGCCCCTGCCCACCGCGGGGGCCAGCAGCTTCGCGGATGCTCCCAGAGCCCTCGCCCCGCCGGCGGCCAGGCTGCGGCCCTTGCTCCCACCAGCGGGGGCCTTGGGGAGCCCCACGCCCTTGACCGGGCTGCCCCGACAGGCAGGAGCGGGCCCGGGCGGGGCACTGGTGGGTGGCACACCCAACCTGGGCACCGCCCGAGTGGGCCTCCCGGCGGGCTCCCGGGCCCTGCCGCTGCCGTGCACCAGCCCCTCGCTCCGCTCCAGGGACCCGTGGGTGGCGGGGCGGCATGCGGCCTCCGCCTTGCCCGCCCGGACCTTCAGGCTGGACGTGGCCCTGGAGACAGAGTGGTCGGCCCGTGCGCTGGGCCTGGCCTCCTCCTCCCCCCGGAAGAGGGCGGCAGCACCAGGCCTGCTTGGGCCCCCGGCCGGGGAGGGGGCGGGCGCCGGGCCGGCCTTGTGCTCCAGGCTGGCCTTGTGCTCCAGGCTGGACTTGCGCACAGGCGGAGCCGGGGGCGCGGGGCCGCCGGGCCTGGGGAACAGGGTCCCCTTGGGAGCCACACTCTTCTTGCTGCCGGGGGCGGTCTTCGCGCCGCCCAGACAAGCCGCTGCCTCGGCCGGGACCTCGCCACAGGGCGTGGCGGGCGTGCTCACGCCCAGGGTGGTGGCCCCCCTCCGCAGCGGCGGGATCTGAGCCACGGCCTCCGGCCTGTGGGCCCCCCTGGCTGCCACCTCACAGCCATCCACCACCCTCCGGGCGCAAGCCAGCACCGGGGCCGGGCTGGGCATCCTGCCGGTGGCACCAGGGAGCGCGCCACACTCGTGCCCCCGGAGCAGCCAGGGGTCCTCGAACAGGCCTCCGGAGCCCAGCGGGCTCAGCGCCAGGCGCGGGCAGCCCGCATGGCTGGCGGCAGAGGTAGCTCTGGGTGTCCGGGGAAGGCTGGAGTGGATGGTCTGCGCGGGGGCTGCCCCGTGTGGGGACCCGGCCCAGGGTTCCCTGCCTGGCCGGACCGAGGCTGCTGCAGCCACGGGGCCAGGCCCGTCCAGGCTGCCACACTCCGAGGACCCCAAGTTGCTGTCCTCCGGGGGGCTGTCCGGGATCGGGGGGTCCAGAGGGCCGGGCCCCGCTGAGTCAGGGCTGAAAGGGTCCGGGCTGGCCCGCGAGGGCGGCTGCGGAGAGGGGCCGCGGCTGGGGGTGCAGGCGCTGAGCTCGCTGAGCCGGGAGCTGCTGGAGGAGCCGGGGGCCTGCGCAGTGTAGGCGTCAAACTCGTCGTTGATGCTGCTGATGATGCTCACGGGCCTCGAACCCGAGGCCAGGGCCTGCAGGGAGCAGTCGCTGCTGAGGCTGGTGAGGCTGGCGGGGCGCCCGCCCAGGGCCAGCTCCTCCACCACCGTGAACACCAGCTCGTCTTCGCCGTTCAGCTCCAGGGGCTGCTGCAGGGTCACCGTGGTGGTCAGCAGGCCCCGCATGCACGGGCGGGGGCGGCCCCCCGGTCCACTCATGCCCACCGGGGGTGTCCGGGCCACGCCGTCCACGGGCTGGTCGGGGGCTCGGCCAGCGGCCAGCTTCCCGGGTGGTGGAGGGGCCGGGCTGGGCAGTGGCCTCCTGCCTCCGCCGCCCGTGACCTTGTCCGGCCCCCGCTGCTCAGGCCTGGAGCTGGCGTCCTCCCGCAGGTCCCCGGTGGCCTGGGGGGGCTCTGGGGCGCCCCGGTGGGGGTCTGGGCCAGGGCTGCTGTGAGGCGTGCTGGTGGCCAGTGGGGTGCCCACGGCCATCCTGGGGGCCACGGCCTCGGGCAGCGAAGGCTTCCCGCCCCCATGGGCTGGGCCGGGGGACCCCTCGCTGCCGTCGATGCACTCCAGCCGCTCCTGCAGCTCCGCGAAGGTGCTGCAGCGGAAGTGGTCGGCATCCCGCGGGCCCCCGGACGGCCAGCGGCGGCTCAGCGCCGGAATGATGGGCACGAAGTCGGGCGGGCCCTCGTTGTCTGTGAGCTCGCGGTCCGACAACGCCGCCCCACCGGGTCCCACGTAGATGACCGTGTCGCAGGACTGCTCGCTGCTGGACGAGTAGTCGGGGTCACCAGGCGAGCTGGGGGCCGGGCGGCCGGGGTCCTGGGCCCCGGAGCGGGCGTGAAAGGGAGGCAGGGTCGGGGGGCGGCGGGCGCGGCCTTCCTCACAGGAGCTGTCCCCCCCGGAGGAGCTGGATGCATACTGGGGGCAGAGCAGGCAGGTGTGAGCCAGTTCCCACACGCTCCTCCCGCCCCACGCAGCCCGGCTGCACACAGTGCTCTCATGAAGTGCGTCAGCAGCCACCCGCCGCGTCCCGCCCAGCCCAGCCCTCAGCACCGTCCAAGGAAACGGCGAGAACCGAACCAGGAGGCGAGGCCGGGCCCACGGCCGCTGCCCAACACTGTGGAGCGGGGCCCAGACCCAGGTCCCTCTGGCCCGCCTCCGCCCCTTCACTCAGGGAGCGCCCAGCCACCCACCCACCCCAGCCAGGCCACCGAAAGGCCTGCTCCTCTGGCCCCGTGACCCCAGGACACACGGGGAGTCTCAGGCCCCCCGGGGTGTGGGACAGAGGCCCTGGCAGGACAGGGACCCAGCCCTCGGGTGGGAGGGGCAGGCAGAGAAGGGAACCGACCTTGACCTTCTTCCTGCGCAGGCGGTGAATGCGGGCAGCCAGCTGCGCGGTGCTGAGCGTCTCGGCGTGGCGGGCTGGGGCGGCGGAGACGTGGGCGATCATGGTGGCGTGGCAGCCGGGGGCCAGGGCCTCCCGCAGCAGCATGGTGAGCCGGTGCTCCCTGGGCCGAGGGTCAGGGTGAGAGGCCGGCCAGGCGCGGGGGGCGGGGTTGCGGGGGGAGGGAGGGGCGCGAGGCAGGCCCCTTGCCAGACCAGGGCCCTGCCTGCATCGCCAGGGGCGGGTCTGCCACCCGCCTCTGCCCCGCGGTGCCGGGGACCCCTCCAGGCCTAGGCCAGTGAGGCCCCTCAGGTGGCGGAGCAACAGAACCGAAGCGCTCGGGCCGGACACGGGAACCTGCCCCCCACCTGCTCCCCAGCACCGGGCCCGGGGCCTCCGCTCACCTGCAGGGCACATGCTTGGCTCCGCTGACCAGAGCCAGGATGACGCTGCCCAGGGCCGACAGGGACAGGCTCGGGGGGCCACCGAGGGCCTCCCCGCTCCGGCCGGGCGCCCCCTCGCAACTGCCCAGGTCAATGAGGTGCAGGCGGCTGCGGCCCCCGGACACTGAAACCACAGGGCAGGCGGGTGAGGCGCGGCCAAGACGGCGACCCTGGGTCCGACCCCAGCCCGCGGTGGGCGCAGTGGGCACCTACTTCCGCCCTTGCCGCACTTCTCCACACGGTACTGGTAAACGTGCAGCGTGAAGAGCATGTGGGAGCCCCGGGTGTCCTGGGGGCCGCGGGCGCTGCGGGCCGCCAGGGCCGCGTCCAGGTAGAAGGCCGCCTTCTCGGCCGTGGGCGCCCGCAGCTCGCTCTGGTTCTGCAGCTGGACCAGGGGTGGACACGGTGCCTCAGAGCCAGGATGCAGCCCCAGCCCGCCTCCCGGGCCACCCGCCTCCCAGGCCGCCCGCCCCTGCTGCCCGCACGACGGCGGAGGTGGTGGCCTACCTGCGCCCCACAGACGGGGTCCTCCCGCAGGTAAACGCCCGGGGACTGCGCGTCCTGGAGGCTGCAGGCGGCCACCTCGGCCAGCAGGTCCCGCAAGCCCTGGTCGCGGCCGCACACCTCCACGGCCGAGACGCGGACAGAGAAGCGGGTGCCCGTCCGCTCCTTGCGCTCGTCGATGAGCCGGAAGAGCCAGGAGATGGCGCAGGGCATGATGCCCAGGCTCTGGGGCGAGCTGTCCCTCCCGATCATGGTGTAAGACTTGCCTGAGGGCACGCAGACGGGTCAGGGCCCCTCACGCTCAGCCAGACGGCCCCGCAGCCCAGCGGACCTGGCGCTGCCTCTCGGGCCCTGCCCGGGGCCTCCTCGGACCTGCTCCCAGGCCCTGTCTTCCACGCCGGCAGGGTTTCAGCTTCCTCCCCACGAGCCCGCCATCCCATGTGCCCACCCCCTGCCCATGCGGGATACCCCATGCCCTCCCCCCGTCCAGAAACGGGGCACAGGGACTGCGGAGCGGGTGACAGGGCACTCACCGAGGCTCGTGTGGCCGAAGGAGAAAATGCAGCCGTCCGCCCCACTGACCACTGACTGGAGCACGTCGGCCACGCTGCCCGCGCAGACCTCGGCCTGGGGGAGGGACGGTCAGGGGCCCGCGTCACGGATCCGCCACCCGCCTCCCTCCACGTCTGCGTGTCCCTGTGGCCAGGCCGGCACACGCAGACCCAGGGCAGAGCTCTGTGCACAGAGAACACACAGACAGGACACGGATGCACACGCAGCACGAACCGGCCAGACACACGGCTGCCAGGCACACGTGGGTCACAGTGCCATGGGGAACCCAGCCGGGACCCAGACCACAGCACACGTGTGGTCCCAGCAAGCACAGGGCACACGGGGAGCGTTCCGGGGCTCACGCACATCCAGGGCCAGACACGCGGGTCCGAGAGCCCCCGGGGAGGTGGGTGCCTCCCTGGGAAACAGCCCAGAGCCAGGCCGGCGGCCGGTGGAGACTCGAGGCCGGGGCGGCAGGGAAACACCCGGCCCACCTGCGCCCACAGGTCTGGGCCCGGCCCGGCCCCCGGCTCACCTGCTCCGAGTCCTGGGGGAAGACAGCGTCGAAGGCGAACATCTTCGGGACCGCGGTGGTGGCCGCGCGTCGGGGGCCCGCGCTGCCCGGGGGCCCGGCGGCCGGGTCGTAGAGGGTCACCTGCTTCTTCCGTGGGTCCACCTTCAGGAAGCCCGTGGCCTCGGCGGAGCGCTGGGACCCCTGGGCCGGCCAGACCCGCAGCATGACCTTCACCTGGGGGGCAGGTGGGCCGGCCTCTGAGCACCACCCTCCCTTATGACAAGGCGGGGAGGGGGCGGGCAGAGCCAGGGGAGCCGGGACGCAGGCCGGGCCTCGGCGGGGGACCCCAGGAATGCAGGCCCGCACCCCTGCTCCAGGCCAGAACCCGGGAGGTCAGCGGGGCAGGCAGAGTGCGAGGCTGGGCCCGTGGGCACCGGACAGGACGGGGCCGCGGGACAGAGGGAAGACGGGGGGGCAGGGTTGGCGAGGCCAGGACAGGGGGCAGGCTCTGGACACCCCTCTGGGCAGAGGGACAGAGTGCAGGGACTGACCCAGTGACCCTGCCTGCCCTCGATGGGGGTTCGTCCACACCCTCTCGCGGACTCCAGTGCAGAACAGGGGACCCCAGAGGTTCAGAACGTTTGAAAGCAAGTCAACCCCACACCCACCCACAGCGCGGCCAGCGTCCTGGATGGGACGGCCACTTGGCGACCCCCCTGACCCAGACCCCTACGCTAGAGCTCAGAGAGTTGGCTGGGGTCACAGCCTGAGAGGGGTCTCCTAACGCCCCACCCGTGTCTGAGGGCAGAGGGAGGGGGCAAGAGGCCAGCAGAGGGGCAGCAACCCCCCAAGGAAGAGGTGGCCCACGCGCCTCCCAGCAGGGCCCAGCTCTGTGCACACCCCCCAGCCCCGTGGGGAGGAGGCGGCAGCCCGGCGCACCTGGGCCCCTCCAACTCCCGATGTGGGGGCCAGCTCGGGAACCCAGCGCCGTGGGAGGAGGACCCCCTGGACTGGGGCCGGGACCAAAGGCAGGGGCGCTCAGCCCAAAGCACAGCTCACTCCTGGCTAAGAAAGGAGCCGCCCCCACCCCAGCCCCTCCAGATGTCTCAGTGCAGCCTTCCTCCCTGGGGCCCCGCCTCCCTCCCGGCCTGAGCGCAGAGGCCACGCAGCCCGAGGAGGCGGTGGAGGCGGAGGAGGCGGTGGAGTTGTGGCAAGATGCCCGGGCGCAGGCGGGGTCCTGGCTGCCATGAGCCCTCGGCCGGGCCGGGAGGGAGAGAACCCTGCAGCCTCGGTGGGGAGTGCAGAGCCTGGGGCCAGGACAGGCCAGGCAGGGAGGGCAGGCAGAGCAGGGTGGTCCAGCGCGGCCAGCAGGCAGCCAGGCGGCCTCGGCCAGCTTCCCCAAAACACAAGAAACAGATGCGGAAATGTGTCCCCGGGCACGAGACAGCGTCCTGGAGGCTGGCCCAGCCCTGGAGGGAACGGGACGCTGGGGGCGGAGGCCTGGGAACCAAGGTGCCCACACCTGCCAAGGCAACCCCCAAAGGGCGCCCCTGTGTGCAGCCTGCGCCCCCCAAGGTTCCGAGGGGGGAGCCACTCTGAACCAGGCCCCTCCCCCGCAGGGAAGAGGCACCGGGCTGCTTTCTGGGGAGGACCTCGTCCCCGCCCCGCGGACCCCTCCACAGCGGGAACCAAACCACCAGCTCATCTCAGAGCCGGTGCTTGTCAGGGACTTGGTTGTACGTGACAGATGCCGCACGCCGCAGTGTGGGTCTCCCGTGGGCAGTGCGCGGGCCACGGCACCCCCGGGCGTGGGGCATGACGGGCACAGCCGCCCAGGAAGGAGCGTGCCCATCCGTGGGGACAATGGGCACTTTCCTGCGGCTCCTCCACCGGCTCCATTAGCCCAAATCGATGCTTTGGCCGCCGCCGCACACAACTATCTCATTTCCAAACGCCGCGGCCCAGCGGCCGGCCGTTTGGTTCAGCGTGAGCTCCTGGCACTGAGGAGCTCCTGGGGGGACAGCCCTCGCTCCAGCCGCGGTCCCGCTGAAGGCCGGCCATTGGCCGCGGGAATCCTGCCGTGGCCGCGGGAGCCCGCAGTCTTCGAGCATGCGGGTTCGGATGGGACAAAGCCCAGATCACTGTGGTTAGGAAGCACGTATTTTGCATAAAAAAGGGGCTTCCTCTCCTAAGGGGTGGCCCCGCGCGAGGGGGAGGGGAGCGCCCACGTGAGGGCGAGGTGATGAATCACCGTCAGTGGTACATCAGTGGCACATTAGCGTCAGGATGGAGCCTAACCTGACTTCCTCCTGCGACAGTTCCAGGAGGCACTTCCCACGGTGACGCTGGTGCAGATGACAGGCCGGGAGGCAGGGAGGCAGGGAGGCAGGGAGGCAGGGAGGGAGGGAGGGAGGGAGGGAGGCTGGGAGGGGCCCTGGGTGGGCGGTGACAGAACTGCGGGGGGGCGGGGCGGGGCGGGGGGGGGGCAGAGGGAAAGTCACCCACAGAGAGGGGAGGACCCTGCCCAGGAGGAGGGGGGCCTGCTGATGCCCGGTGAGAACCCTCCAGCCGCCCACCTGAGTGAGACCCAGCCCGTCCCTACCCACCGTCCGCAGACAGAGCCCCGACGCTACAGAGGACAAGCGACCAGGCCCAGGTCAAAGCCTGGCCCAGGGTGTTGAGAGCCCTTCCCCAAAGCCAGCTAGCTCTGTCCAGCCGGCAGCCTCCCACTGGCCCGGAGGCCAGCTCCCGGCGGCACCGATGCCACGCCTCCACGGGCACAAGGGGCCCAGCTCACTGAACGGGCCCTGAACCCGAGGGTGCTCATGGATCCCGCACACACGGGTCCTGACCGGGGCCGTGCCGTGCCGTGACCCGCAACCCCGACGGGCCAGGGCTCAGAGCCAGGTGGCCGCCCGCTCCCCTGTGGGCCTCAGTCTCCCCATCTGAACCTTTACCCAGGCGGGAGAGCCTCCAGCCCCAACGGAGGCGAGGCAAAGGGTTTCCTGGGGTCCGACCCAACCCCTGGTCCCAGGATGCCCTGGCGGTCCCGCCCTACACTGAGACCAGCACGCGGCCCTGGGCCCCCACGCCCATTTCCCATCCCCCATCCCGTCCCCCAGGCTCCGTGCCACCACCTGGAGCCAACAAGGTTGGCCTGGGCCTCAGTCTTCCCATGTGTACCCCAACCTGGGGAAGGAGGCAGCGCCCTGCCGGGGTCACCCCAGGTCAAGGCCAGGCCTACCTTTCCGGCACTGCTGGGGTGGTCCTTGGCCTTGGCGGCGGCCCTGAGCAGGCAGGGGGGCACGGGGGGCGGCCACAGCTGCAGGACCCCGCTGAAGTCCGTGGGGTAGGGGGCGGCTCCTCGGGCGGCGGGGGCCGGCGGCGGGTGGGGCTTCTTGCGCTTGGCCAGGCTGAGCTTCTGGGCGGCCCTGGGAGGGGACGGGGGGCGGGGGGGCGCTCAGAGCCGTCCCATCACCTGGCCCTAAAGGCCTCTGCCCGCCCCGACTTTGTTTCTCCCAGGGAAGCAGGGGCCCGGGGCGGGGCTGCCACATCGGGGGCCTGGCCAGGTGCCCCTCCCCCACCTGCCCGGCTGCCTCAGACCTGCCCCGTGTCCCCAGCCCCACAGCTGCTGGGGGAGCAGGACCCGCCAGCCACTCACGGGCCCCAGGACCCGGCATGCTGACTGAGTCTCTCCGTGCCTCAGTGTCCCCATCTCCAGGGTGTGTGGCCCGGACAAGGCAGTGCACCCTCACCCAGGGGGAGCCCCACAGAAGGGCTGGAGGGAGGAGAGCTGGTCTCAGGTGGAGACCCACCCACCAGGCGCCCCCTCCCCGCTCCCTGCAGTGCCCGCCGCCCCGGCCCTGGCCCCCCAGCCCACTCCCTCTGCTGCCCGCCGCCCCAGCCCCGGCCCCCCAGCCCACTCCCTCTGCTGCCCACCGCCCCGGCCCCGGCCCCCCAGCCCACTCCCTCTGCTGCCCGCCGCCCGCCGCCTCCCACTCGGCGAGACGGACAGCGGCGCTGGCGGGCCCTCGCCTGTAAAGGGCTTGTCTTTGAAGAGGCCCCGGGGATGCCTTCCTCCCAGCGAGGTGTCATCACGGAAAATAAAAGTGAGCGACGACACTGGCGGGCCTTAATCGCAGGGGCAATGCCACGGGGGCCGGGGCAACGGTGGGGGGGAGTCCCGGACGGCACCCCACAGGGCTCAGCTGGGGCCCAGACCACGCGGGGTGCCCTTGGCCACAGCAGGTATCAACCGATTCCGGCCCAAGCCTCCTGCACACAAGAGCCCCCTGAGCCTCCCCGCCCCCCCTCGTCTCCCCCCATGCCCCCTGCCCCCCTCGAGCCTCCCCGCCCACCTGCTGGACGGCCACACACAGGTCAAGGGCAGAAGGGAGGCCGCGAGCCTGACCTGAGCACAGGGGGAGTTGGGCAGGGGGGCAGGCGCTCTGAGAACGCTGGGCAGGTGATGTGGGGGGGACGGGTAGCCAGCAGGGCAGGGTGGGACCAAGGAGACCTGGGCTGGGCGGGGAAGTCCGGCCATCACCCAGAACCTCAGCTCAGGGGCTCCCCCTGCCCCACCCAGTGCCCAGCCCGGCTTCCTGTCCGGGACCCTGGCCACCATGGGTTTTGCTGCAGCTTCCCGCCACCCCCCCTGGGGAGGGTAGAGAGCGGAGAGGAACTGTGGCCTGACAGGGAGGAAGGACATCGCCCAGCAGGCAGCCCCGCCCCCTGCCTGGCACTGCCCGGGGCACCAGGGAGGATGGGCAGCTGTGGGAGGAAGGCGGGGCCTGGCCTGACTTTAAAGCTCACGGAGCCGTGGACTCATCGCCCATCCGTGCCCAGGCAGTGGTGCCCGCCCTGAGACCTGGGGGAGGGCACCAGGGCCCGCGGCTCGGCTCCCAGGTTGGCGTGACAGGTCAGCCAACAGCCAGGAGGAGGTGTGCCCCCAACCCCATAGCTAGCTCCCTGCACCCCCAGGTTCAACAGGGTCAGCCAGGGACGCCGAGGCTGCGGGGGGCAGAGCATCCTGAGCCCACACCCCCAAGCCTCTGGGGACAGGAGGCAGGGAGGACCCCTGGCCGACGGGTGAGGCGTCTGGGAGGCCAGGGGACACAGGAGCCTCCAGTCCACAGAGGCCAGGACCAGGGCAGAGCGGGCACCCTCTGCGACCCTCTGGGAGCCAGGAGCTGAGCACAGACCTCGGCCCCGGCCCTCGGCCCAGCCGTGTAGCGCAGGGAGGTGCCCCCCCCAACACACACACACGCACACGCACACGTACACACACACACACACACACACACACGCACACATACACACACGCACGCATGCACACGCGCGCACACGCATGCACACGCACGCCCAGGCCCCACCTGTGCAGACGCAGGGCCGATCCTCTGAGGTCCTGCCAGCGCCGGAGTCTGGAATGTTACAGGCCAGGCGTCTCCGCCCACGGGGTGACCTAACTCAGGGTGCCCCTCCCCCCTGGCCCAACGTCCGCCAGGCCTGCAGGGCTGAGGGCGGAGGTGCACCCCGGCCTGCCCGGCCCCCAGTCCCAGCTCCCATCGGCTCCCACCGGCTCCCACCGGCTCCGTCCCACACGAGTGGGAGGTGCGTCATTGAGCTGACAAGGCCCGGAGGCACACTCTCCTTTGAGGACAGCCAGGCCCCTGTGACCTGGGCCTGGTGGCGAGGGCACCCCGCTGGCCCAGCCTGCTGGGGGCTCTGAGGGACCCTCTGTGGCGCCAGGCCTGCCCTGCCCTGGAGTGCCCCAGCCTTCTGGGGACACAGACCTGGTTTCTGAGCAGTGGGGGTGGAGGTGGGGTGGAGATGGGAGCATGAACGCCCACTGCACAGTTGGGGGGTGGGAGGCCCAAAGCGGGACCCGCAGGCGTGAGGAACGCTGGGAGGAGAGGCATGCGGGGGGGAGGGCGGCAGTCTGTGGGGTCTGGCTCGTAGGGAAGATGGAAAAGCAGGACCTTCACCTACAGACAGAGCCCGCTGGTCCCTAGGACGCCGCCTCCAGGAAGCCCGCCCTGAAGCCCAGGCGACTGCTGGAACCTCCTGCCCTGAACTCCGGTTACATGGCTGCGCCCCCCACCCCCAGGCAGCGGCTCTGAGGAAGCCAGGCCTGGGGCGCAGGGCCAGCGCGGGACGCAGCTGTGAGTGAGTGAGGGCTGCTGGACCGTCCGCCCGCCCCTCGCTGCAAGCCGGGACACCTTTCCCCGGCTCGCCAGCCCTGGTCATCTATGCAGGTAAACGGAAAGAGACATGTTTTGCCTTTTTACAGAGAAAAGTTACCTCTTCCCAACAGGAAGGTAACGTCACAGCAGGCAGGCCGCTGGCCGTGAGGACCTGACTCTCCCCGGAGACACCGGGCCAGCTCAGATGGGTGTGGGTCAGCCCCGGGCCAGCCCGGGCTTCCTCAGGGGGCGGTCACCACGCACCCATCGGCGTCCACCCGGGGAGCTGCCACCCGCAGGCCCTGAGGGCCCGGGATCTGCCCTCGGGGACTCGGGGGGCAGGGCTGCTGAGGGGGCCTAGAGCCCTGCAGCCAGGAGGACCGGGTCCGGCATCCTGAGCCCTGGCCCTTGCCTGGCTGGCGTTCCCCACGCCCTCAGAGGCGGCGAGGCACCCTCGGCCCCGCCCTCCCGCTCTGCGTGCCCAGCCAGCAGGCAGACACGGGGAGGTGCTGCATGAGGCTGCCCGGGGCACCCCTCCCCCACCCCTGCGGAGCCTCTAGATTCAGGGAGGTTCCCCCCCAGAAAGGCCCAGGAGGGCGGACAGGTGGAGAGACCGCTAATGGAGGCGGCTGGGAGCAGGGGAATCAGGAAGAACAGGGACATCACAGGCAGCGTGGGGGATGAGGACGGGGAGTCAAGGTCACAGCGCTCCGGAGGAGACGGCATTGTGCTGCCTGCCCCGCGGCCCAGCCTGCGCAGACTCCGGAGGGGGCTGGCGCCTGAGCTCCGGTCCGGCTGTGGCCGCTGAGCCCCCGTGGCCAACCCGGACCCAGCTCAGGGGTGCACGGCGCCAGGCCTCACCTCAGGCTCCGAGGCACCCACAAAACACGCCCCCTCGGCCTCCCAGCACAGAGGTGAGCAGCTCGGAGGTTCCTGAGAGGGCCCCAGGGAGTGCTCGGGGGCCAGCGGAGACCCCAGCTCCTGACTCGCACACCACCCGCCTCCCGTTGGCAGACACCAGGCTCCTATTCAACCCTCAAAGCCCCTCGCGGTGCCCAGCTCAGTTCCATGCTGCCCGAAGGCCACTCCACAGACACCCACACTGGCCAGAAACTTATAGGGGCCGGGGTCTGCCCCCCAGTCCCGGGAGCACAGAGCACGGCTCAGAGGGACCCTCAGGGCCCGGGCGGGGTCCGCAGCTCCACACCTCCGGGGACTCTACCTAAGCCCCTTCCCTCTCTGAGTGGCAGCCCCCACAAAACGAAGGCGGGGCACCCCATTCACACAACAGCAAAGGCCGCTGCAGCCCCAAAGCGTCAGGCAGGAGCTGGGGACCCTGTCCCCGGCCGGGACACCACCCCCACCCTGGGCCCTAACGCTTCCAGACACTGCTGGGACTCGGGATGAGCAACAGGCTGGAAGTAACGGCCACGGGCAGCGCCCTCTCCGCGGACCCCGGCACGCCGGCCTCCCATCCCTGCCGAGGCGCCGGTTTCCATGGCAACTCCCCAAGGTCAGCAGCCTCGCTGGGCTCCAGACAAAAGGCGGCTGCGGCTCGGGGGCCAGAGGTCTGTAATGGGCAGTGCAGTCCCCGACCCGGACCTCCGGCCGGTCCACTCCCTCTCCAGAGGGTCTCGGCGCGGCTCCCGGCCACCTCGGCCTGACGAACCGCGGCCGCCCACGGCCAGGACAGACTAGCGGGGAGGGACAAGCTCAGCTGCGGGCCTGTCCCCGCACCCACAGAGTCCTGCGCCCCCAAAACACCCACATCACCCACCCACCCACCCACCACCCCCCCAATCAGGCCATGCGGCCCCCTGGGCCCCCAATAAGGCACCAGCCCCGCCGCCATGCGTGACTCACGGCCAAGCTCATCAGCGCGCGGGGCTGCTCCTGGGACAGGGCCCGCGCTGGGCTGCTCACCGCCACCCGCCCCGCGAGCCGCAGGGCAAAAGCTGACCCCCCCGCCTCCCACCCCCCACCTGGGCTCACGCAGCGCCCCCTGCCAGGCAGGCCTCCCCCGCTGGCCTCCCAGGACACAGCCCAGCATCCTGGGACCCAGCCAGCCAGTCCTGGGCTCCAGTGGCGCCACACACCGGGGCCCTCGCCTCGGACAGGGACCCCCGGCTCCTGGCTGTGGGGCTGGACGGCACCACCGTGGCAGCCTCCCTCCGGGACCCTCCCTGCTCACCCCAACCTCCTGCCTGTCACCCTCGGGCCCTGTTCCACCCGCACTCCCCACCCCCGTTCCTCTCCAAGCGGCCCCGCGCCCCATACCTGACGAAGAAGGAGGCTGCGGCCGACGCGCCTGTGGAGCCCGCCGCCGGGGTGCCCGGGGCCGGGGAGACCAGGGCTGTGGTGCAGGCCCCCCCGCGGCCCCACATCCTTGACACGCCATCAGGGCCCCCAGAGGGAGGGCCATCTCGGACCGTGTCCGCCACCGCCACCGCGGCCACCGCCGCTTCCGCCTGCAGGAGAGAGAGGCCCGTGAGGGACAGACGCCGCGGCACGGGCCCCTGCCACCCCAGCCCGGCAGCCCCGGGCCCGCACAGGCCCCGCCAGCTCAGGGCGCCGGGCGCTCCGCCCCAGGGAGGGGAAGATGCCCGCCTGGGCCCGACTACGCCGCCCCTCCTCCATCGAGTCCCAGGAGCGTGTGGCCGCGGCGGCCAGGACAGATGGACAGGCCCCGCGCCCCTCACCCCGGGCTGTCCATCTGGGGGCACCCAGACGCGTCATTAGAGGAGACGCTGCGATAAATATTTGTCACGAGCGCTAATTGCCCCGCGGATGGTAATGTATGAGGTTCCGTGCCTGAAATACTACCCTGGCATTTCCCGCTAATTAGCTAAAATAAATCCCAGGGAGGAGGACAGCCTCGTAATGAGGCACAAATGTGATTACGTGCTCGGGGGACGGCGCCAGCCACCTGGAGGCCCCGCCGCGCTGCGTCTCGTGCACATGGCAGTCCCGGCCCCCAGGCCCCGCGCGGCCACGCCCAGCCAGCCCGGTGCCCGTGCCACAGCCCGGGCTGCCCTGTGGGGACCTGGCAGGGACACCTGGGTGAGAACTCAGGTGGCACGAGGCTCTGGAGGGTCTGCCCAGTGACACAGCCAGAGGCCGGGGGGCGGGCACTTCAGCAGAATAAGGCACAGGGGCCAGGAGGAATGTTCTGGAAAGAGGTCCTGCCCCCTCGGGGCGGCACCGCTCCTCACCGTGGGGGAGGGCCTCACCCCACCCAGCCCGGGGTCGGCATGGCTTTCAAACCGCTCTCGGGACGCCGAGAAAACACACTACACAGGAAGCTCCCAGGAGCCCCCGCCCCAGGCACCCCATCTGGCCCGGCTCCGCCGCTCCTCTAGGGCTTCTGAAGGTTGGCAGCAGAGACGGGCACACCTGGGGCAGCCCAGGCCCTCACCGGGCGGGCACTGCGCCAGCATGCCGGGGCCCTGCCACCGACCTCGCCTCCGCCTAGCGGGCAGGGCTCCCTGCCTCCCCCCGAGCCCGGCCCTCCCCGCTCCAGGCCATTCCCCACGCCCGCCCAGTGCCTTGCCCGCCTCCCTGAGCCTGGGACCTCTCCTCAGCTCCCCACTGTCTGTCTACCCAGCTCGTCAGCCCTCCCTGTCCCATTCTCCCCACTTTCACGGGCACCTAGAGCACGCTGGGCAGGAGGCCCGAGAGGCGCCTGCACCCTGCCTGGCACAGAGTAGGTGTTCCATAAACCTGTCCTCTCAGAGCACACAGCCTGGTGGGGACACAGAACAAGACAGACCCAGCCCGTGGCTGGGAGGCGGCCCCACACCAGAGGGAAATGGGGCTGCAGGGCAGAGCGGGCACAGCTAATGGGAACGTTCCGGAAGGAGGGTCAGCCAGGCCACGGCCTGGGCAACGAGAACCGGGAGCCGAGTTCCTTCTCAGCATGTGCTCCTATGAGAGCTCTCGGCCCCCGCCCGGCGGAGGGATGGGGGTGCAGATAAGGCTGAGGGCTACGTCACGCTGGTGTCACCACCAGGGCCTGCGCTGCTCAGGGCAGAGCTGGCTGAACTGAGACCCACCGCGGCCGGGGCCCTGGTACCCACACTGGCTCCCACTGGCCCCAGGAGAGGGGCCCACACCCGCAGCACAGACCCGGTGGGTCATGTTCAATGGGGTGTCCCGAGGGCAGGGTGGAGGGAGGGCCGCACCCCGCCCTCCAGTTCCCAAGCCCCCACCGGGCCCAGCCATGCCACCGGCTCATGCGGGCACCTCCACCTCCCGCCGGAGAAGTGCAGGCCACCCAGCGTGCTGCCGCGGCTGAGCCCCACACTGACCTGTCTCGGGCGTCCCGCGTGCCTCGGCTCCGCTGTCCCGCGAGCTGCCGGGACACGGCTCCGGCCACTGGGACAGCCGCTGCCGTCTCCTGCCAGAAGCAGACCCGGGCATGCCAAAAGAAGCCGGGGGGGGGGGGCGGCGGGAGGGAGACCACAACACAGGGAGGAGACGGAGGGGAGTGGTGGGCAGGGGGCCGAACAGAAAACGTGATGGAGACGCCAGGGCAGCAACAAAAGAAAAGCGAGAGGAGAGCGGAGAGCGTGAGGCGACTGTCCGGAGGGTCCTGCCCAGCAGAGGGTCCTGCCTCGGCCATGCCAGGTCTCCAGGGGTGCCCACAGGGGATGCTGGGGTTCCACAGAACACGGTTTGGGAAACACCACGGTAAGCCATTTCCTAGGGACCCTCTAGGCCTGAAGTCCACGTGGGTCTGATTCTGGCCTGAGAAGGGCAACGGGCACCCGTCCACACCTCCCGGGGGTACTTCGGGCCGGGAGGGGGGAGCGGAGGGGGAGGGCCTAAGGGGCAGCCAGGGGGACCTCGCAGGCACAGAATCAGCCCTGCACAGGGCAGGGGTGGCATCGCTCAGGAGGCATCTGCCAGGCACCGGGGCCCCAGTGAGGCAGCCCCGGCTGCTCCCTCAAAGCTCCGCCTGGTCACCCAGAGGGCCCCCAGCTGGGACGGCCCCGCAGGCAGGTGCTTCCTCCCTCCCGTCACAGAGCAGCTCTGCTGCAGCCTCACGGGAGAGGTGACCTCCTGTCCACCCTCACTCCACGGTGGGTAAACTGAGGCCCGGACTGGGGCACCAGCAATGGGTCACATTAGAGAGGCAGGCCAGAACCCACACAAAGCTCCATCCACACCGCACCGGGGACCCCGCCAGGGCTCACCGAGAGGCAGGGACGCAAGCAGGCTGGCATGGGGTGCAGCAGGAGGGATGCCCCGAGCCTGTGCCCCCCAACCTCTGAGGGTAGAGGAAAACCCTGCCCCCTCCTGGGCCTCCACCAAAATGACCTCCCCTCCCACCCGCAGTCAAAGCCTCATGCGGCACCTCCTCCAGGGAGCCCTCCACCCTCCCCATCCGGGCCCGGCCTCGACCCGCCCAGGCCCGTGGCCAGCCGGAAACCCTCCGCTCCAGGTCCTCCCAGGACGGTGAGCCCTGGGACCCCAGGCAGGGCCTGACCTGCGCCCATGGGACTCGGACGGTCCCGCTGGCCTGGCCCCGGCAGCAGCCAGCCACGTGTCCCTCGCCCCACCCTGCGGTGCGACCTCCAGCCTCTGGGGGCCGGAGGCCAAAGCTTATCCCGGCACCTGGCTGTCAGTGAACGCAGGTCCTGGCAGCATCTGCCTGGCACGCTGTTGGCACGGGGACACACACCGCAGTCCACAGCGTGTCCCGGGGCAGCGGGCTGGGCAGGGCGTCGGGGGTGGTCCATGGCCACTGGCCGCACTCTCAGGGCAGCTGTGCGGGCGACAGGCACCGGACAGTCTGGGAGACAGCCAGGAGCCTCGCCAGACACTCGGGAGGCGGAACGCCCCGGAAAGGGCCGAGCTCTGCGCCACCAACACGGACACGGCTGCGGTCTGACTAAGGCCCTGACTGGCCGAGGGCTGTCTCACCTGGACGTGGGCTCCCCAGATGGCCATGCCCACAGCAGGACCCCCAGAGACCCAGGGCAGGCTCCTGGCCACAGAACCCAGAATGCCCTGGGCCCTCGGAGCCCTGGGTCCCACCTCCAAAGACCACCCCTCCGGCCAGGGCCGGCGCCTCCTCCAGCACCCCCTGCCCCTCCTGCCCCTGCTCTCCCTACCCTGGACCATGTGGGCCACAGATGGGCCCCCACCGGCCCAGACCCCCGTGTGCCCCGTGTGACGGGCCCTGTCGGGGATTCACAGCACGTCCCCCCGAAGTGTTTAATGCTACTGCCCAGTCCCAGGGCCACCGCTCAGGGGAAATGACCGATGCCCCGGTTCAGGGGAAATTACCTCACCTGAGTGCTCAAGTCCTATTTACGGTTCTAATAATCTCCCCATCGACCGCCAGGGCTGTCGCCTAATTATAAATCCATTCCCCCCACCGGAGGCGATCGATGCACCCGTAAACGATCAGGGGCCGTAAATGCCAGCGCTTCATGGGGCACAGACCACAGGCAGGGCCTCCCAGCAGGGGCCAGTGACCCCGCCCGGGCACGGACTCCGGCTACACCAACCGCCCCCCTACTGCAGCTCACGACCCCCCTCTGCCCCGGGTGCCCCGAGAGCAACCCCCAAGCCTTTTCCACCTGGCATTGGAGGCCCTGGCAAGACGTGCACGGGGCTCCCTCCCCAGGTTAGGAGCCCCCTGACTATTCCCAGGGGCCTCCACGGTCCCCACCACACCTTGCACTGGGCCACCATCTCCAACACCTCCCTCTGGGCCCAGACCAACGCCACCTCCTCCAGGAAGCTCTCCTGAGCTGCTTCCCCACCTTGGCGCTGCTGCCGGCACATCCGGCCCGAGCGACCCAGCTCCCAGGCCAGGAGGCACCCGGATGCGGTGGGCTGGCCTCCCGCTGCCGGCCTCGCCCAGCAGACTAAGGGGAGGAGAGGAAGCTGCCATGCGGGGCCCTGGGCGCACCGTCCCAACGGAGACCGGTTCAGGTCCCGTTCTCCCCAGAGCTGTCCATGCCCCGTCCCCAAGCCACCAGGAGCCGGGGCCAGGACGGCAGCGGCATGGGGCCAAGGCCTAGCAAGGCCAAGACCTCCCAGGCCACGCTGACGTGCAACGTCCATCCCCATCCCGCTGCCCTCAGAGGGGCCGGAGCCCGGGGGGGGGCGCGGGGGGGCACTGAGACTGGACGGGGCTTTGCCCAGTCGCTGGACCTGCCCTGTGTGCCCCGCAGCCCCGCCGGGCACAGAGGCTGCGGCAGACGCCTGCCCGTCACTCCGCCTCAGAGACACTTGCTGGGTGAGCCTGCGGGCGGCCCACAGCGGGGCTCCCCCATGTCCCTGCTCACAGCTGTGCAGCCCATGCCCCACACACCCTCCCCTCCCCCAGCCCAGTCCCTGGGGAAGGCCCACGCCTCACCCTCCAGGAGGGACTCCAGGCCTCCCCGGGCCGTTCCCTCTGCGGGGAGAGCCCCTCCCCCTCCTCCTCTGCATGGAGAAGCCCTACCGTGGACACGGCATGTTCTCCCCTCAGCCCACCCTCTCCTGACCCCACCATGGCACCCCTTCTCCTGGAAAACCGGGGACACAGAAGACACCCGGGAAAAGCCCCGCCAGCAAAGCTCTGTGGCCCATGGGAACGCGCGGCGCCTGCTCCCCCCCCCTCCTGCCCCAAGTGGTTTCATCTCGGACTGCGGGGCTGACCCCGGTCAGGGCCCTCCCTGGGAACACCCGGCCCAGGTCCGTGGCCCCATGGCCCCACGGGTGCAGAGCTGGTTCCCGAGGCCATGCCCCTGCTGCGGGGACCGCCTGGTGGCCAGCGGGGGGCTGGGGGGGACAGGCATCTGCCACCGACTGAAAAGACGAGGCTCCTGAGACAGGCCCCGTGGGCAGCGGCCCAGACCTCCCTGCACCCCAGCTCACGTCCCCTGTCCGTGGGGCAGGTCTGGGTCCCCCTGGCCACGCCCCTGGGGGCAGCCTGGCCTGGCAGGAGAGCTCAGAGAGGGGGGGACCACTGGGGACCCTCCTCATGCGGAAATGTTCTCCCCGCCCCCAACCCCCGAGGATGAAGAGCTGACCTCATCCCAGGAGTCCACGGGGCCCTTCCACCAGCCCACAGTGCCACCACCCAACCCCCCACGCTGGCACTGTGTGGACGCAACGCCCCGGGGGCACGAGAGGCCGCTGCCCACCGTGACCTGGCGGGCAGACTTGTGGCCTCAGGACTGGCCGGGGGCCGCCTCCATGCGCACAGCCCAGCACGGCCGGTGAGGTGTGGACACGGCCCCCGGGAGGGAACCCGGCTCGAACCCCCTGCCTGGCGGTGCCAGGGCCGCAGCCACCCGCCAGGGCACTCACCAGGCAGGACGGGGGCAGGAGGCTGTTGACCCTGGAGACGCTCCACACGCCCTCCAGGCACTGCTGAGCCTGGATGGTGACGGTGCTCAGTGCCCCGCCCAGGCCGGCAGGCGCCACCGACACCTGGACGCTGGGCCCCGCGGGCCAGGCCAGCCCCTTCCTCCTGTCGGGCGCCCCTCGGCCCGGCGGCCTCCCGGCCGGGCCCGCCCCCGCCAGTCCATCCCTCGGGCCGGTCATGGGGCCGGGGCCTCCGTGCAGGGCATCGAGGTCCTCCTGGCCGGCAGGTGCCTGCAGCAGCCGCAGGGCCTCCCGCGTGAGCTGGTTCAGGTGGGTGGCGCAGACAGCGCAGCGGCGCTCGGCCTCTGGATGGCACGATGGCAGGGCCCCGGGCACCGGGAGCTTGTCGAGCAGCAGAGCAGAGAGGCAAGGGTCCTGGGGAAGAAGGGACAGTGGTTAGAGCCCAGCGCCAGGCCCCGCCCCGCCTCATCCATAACCGACTAACCAGCCCCGAACGGTTTCACCTGCACCCGCCCTGCAGGAAGGTAATTACAGGCCCAGGTGCCCGGCACGGCCCACCTGCCAGCCGGCCCTACCGGGCGCGCTCACGCTAACGAGGCATCTGCGTGTCCCCAACCACCAGGCCACGAGCAGCCAAGGCCACGCGGCTGAGGAGCAGCCAGGAGGCTGCAGAGTGGGGCAGACGCCACCGGCCCTGGGCCGTCCACGGGTCAGCACCCCAGGGCCCCGGTGCGAAGCCCCGTCTATTCCAGAACCACAGCGGTTTCCCTGGACCAACCGAGCGCGGCGGGCCTGGCGCCTAGACACCCTCTCCCTGCCTCTGCGAAGGCCCCGGCCCGTCGGGGTCCAGAGGAAGGTGAAATGGGTCCGGCGCCGATGTCCCTGCGGATCCTCAGCAGTGAGCCGGGCAGCCCGGACGCCAGTGCCAGCCCGCAGGGAGGCGGGAGGCAAGGCTCAGGCCCACCCAGGGGCCGTGCTGATTGGCGGCTGCCCCCTGCCCTCTGGGGGGGGCGGGGGACACGACACACAGGTCTCCCTAACCGCGAGCCTGGTATCAGAGAGGGCGAGCCGAACGGAGGCCCCTGCCTAGCCCGGAGGTCAGAGAGGGCTTCCTGGAGGAAGTGCCACCTCTGATAGGACGATCCTCACTGGCGGGCCCACCCCTGCTCCTCCACTCCCCACCCGACTCTACTCATCACCTCCCAGGACAGCCCTGCAGGGGTCAGGGTCGGGGTCTGAGCCCCTTCCCCGAGGGCTGAGCTCCGACCACAGGGGCCTGGCCTGGGGAAGACCCTCAACGGAGCCTCGGCCCAGCCGGACACGGCCTTGAGCACCCAGACACTCCCAGTGCTGACCCAGCAGGCGGATCCCAAATGTGGGCCCGTCTCCCAGTCAGCCAGCTGGCTTCCTCATGGCCCGCACCCCGGGCCCCTGGCCCGGACCCCTGCCCCGCGCCCCCACTGCAGACCAGGGCCGCCCTGCCTCCCTGGCCACAGGCACCCTGCTCACCACTGGCCACACCCCCAAGCGATGGCCTGTGAGCCCAGCTGCCCTGCTGGCCACAGAAGGGACCAGGGCCCCCTAAACACAACCCCCTCGGAGCCTGACCTGTGGCTGCCCTGCCCGTGTCCACGGTGCCTGGGAAGCTCACACGCGTGACAGTGGGAGCAGTTGGCCTTGCTGTGAGGAGGCACCCCTCTGCACCTACGTCCCAGGACCACCCACACCCCAGGCAGCGGAAGCCATGGCGCTGTCCCCGCACACCCGGCAGGCAGGTGGGAGAAAGGGTGACCCGGCCACGCCTGGTCCCGCGGAGGCCTGGACGGCTCGGCCGGGTGGCAGGAGGGCCGGAGCCTCTGAGAGCCGGGAGCCTGGCTGGGAATAGTGACCCTCCCTGCGGCCACCCTGGGGAGAGGCAGGAGGGGGACAGGAGCCCTGCGGGGGGCGGGGAGGCAGGGGCGGGGGCATGGAAACGGCTCGGGCCACAGATGGAATCCAGACGCCGGCACGCCCCCCATTTCCCAGGTCCTGGCTCTGATTACTCTGGTTTTTCCACTCAGCAGGAGGCCACGGATGGTGGCGGGTGAGGGGAAGGAAGTGCCTGCTAGAGCCATTAACCCGACTTGAAAGGCGGCCCAGCCCCTGCCCGCCGACCCCGCAGCCATTGTTCTAGGGCCTCTGCCTGTCTTAGGGACCTCAGACCCCTAGGGGAGCCCTAGCCCCCCTCCATGGGCTACCAGGCGGAGGCAGGACGGGGGGCGGCTGACCCGGGCACCCACCCCAAGCCGCCAGGCACAGGCGGGAGAGACGACAGGAAGCCTAAGCAGCACACACCCCCGCCCCAGCCCCCACCCTGCCCCCACCCCCGTCCCAGCCCCCACCCTGCCCCCAGCTGTATCGTGAGGAATTCAGACAGCAGCTGTCAGGAGGCCCCGCCCACTCAGGCCTGGGCACTAATCAAAGGCCTTGGAGAGTGGGGAGCACCCGTCACAGAAAGACAAACCCGGGGCAGCCTGGTCACCTGCTCAGCAGGGTCCCCCCCCACCCCCTGCTCCCACCAGCCCTTCCCTGACAGCCTCAGGCACAGGGGCGGGGGGCCATGATCAAAGCCCAGCCCAGCCCCCTCTCAGGGCCCCCTCCTGGCTGCAGAGCCAGGCTGCGGGCCTGGAGCAGGGGCCAGCTCTCCCGCCTTTGTCTCAGGTCACACAGAGGCCCTGGGAGAGACCTGCCTGGGGCGACCATGTGAGCCCCACCCTGAGCCTCGGGCAGGCCAGGCAGTGCCCCGCAGGGTGGGCCCATCACCCATCCCCCCCAGGGAGCCTGGCACCTCCAGAAAGACAGTCATCATCCCATGCAAAATATTACTTTTCATCTCCTCCTTGTGACCTGATTAAACAGGTATTTTACTTGCATTTGAAAACGTTTTTCTTAATTTGATTCAATTTAGCATCGTACACCCCTACCCCTCACGCCACCCGGGCGTTAGGGAGCCTCCCCCCTTGAAAATGGCTCTGCACTCCAGCCCGTTTCTGGGTCTATAAGTTGTTCTAATCCCTCCATCTTCCCAGCTGGGCCCAGAGGCTCCTCCCAGCCCGGCCCCAGGCCCGCCTGCCTGCCCCGGGGAGCTGGGCAGGAGCTGACCACACCCCACTGAGGCCACCAAGTGGGATGGGAGGGGTCTGCTCCCCAACTCCGAGAAGCCCCGAGACCTCAGGGCTGTGGGACAACCCTCTCCAAGTCCTCATCACCCCGTCTTTAGAAAGGGGGCCCCAGAAACCAGAGGGAGGGCCACTGGGAGGGCAAACTGACCAGGTGCCAAGCCTGGTGGAGTGCCCGAGCCCAAGGTCCCCTCCCCGGGTGGGGGTGAGCCTGCAGGTGGGGGTGAGCTTGGGTCCAAGCTAGGGTCCTCCCCGGGAGCCCCTCTGCCTTACCCTCCCCCCAGCACAGCCCCTGCCTCCCCCCACCCCCAGCACAGCCCCTGCCTCCCCGTCCCCCCCTGCCCCCCCCACCCCTCCCGCCCCGCCAGCACAGTGAGCAGAGCCAGCAGTGACCCCGCAGCCGCTGCTTCCGGAGTTGACAACAGGTCCAGGAAGGGACCCCTGCCCCGGGCCAGGCCCCGCCCCTGACGCTGCTGTCCAGGACTGAGGACATTCCAATGTCGCGTGCAGCCTGGCTGGACTGGGGCAGGTCAGGGGTCAGGGCTCAGTTTTCCAGCTGGAAACAGCCAGCCTATGGCTGGCCTCTGGGCGGCCCCGGCCCCTCCCTCCCACCGGGCATCTCACCGAGGGCCCACCTCCCAGCCCGAGGCCCTGCAGCCCGAGGCCCTGCCGCCCGAGGCCGGTTTCCCGAGACCCAGAGACCCACAGTGGCCTCCCTGCCCACAGCCAGGCTCCCTGTCCCACAGCCCAGCCCCCTCGGCCTGAGGTCCTGAGGCCCGGGCTGACCCAGGCTCCCTCTCTGCCAGGGGGAGGGGGGCAGGGGGCACCGCTCAGCCCACCCAGCACTGACCAGCACCGTCCCCAAGGCCCTGTGCCAGCCAGCCGGCCGCTCAGGGCACACACTAGTGCATTGAGACCCCTCTCCTCAATGGGGTCCCCTGTCCTCTGCCCCATGCACTAAAGGGCCCGGAGCTGAAGGCCAGAGCACAGGCCAGCCTTCGCGGGTGGGGGAGGGGTGGCAGGGAGATGGCCTCCTCGGGACCCCACAGCTCAGAGGAGGGGCTCGGCGCGTTTCGGGGCCTGGACTCACCCAGACACTTCAGCCCAGCACCGTGAGCGCGGGGTGTGGGCCTGACCCTTATCTGAACATGGCAACAGCAGACTCCCTCCGCCAGGGCCGGGCACCACCCTTCAGGCAGTCCTCAGCAATCACCCACCGCCAGGCTCCCCCCAGGCTCCCACCTCCCCTGAGTTGGCGGGATCAAGCCCCTCAGAGTGCCGGGCGCCCGCCTCCAGACACCCACCCCACTGGGAACTGCCCTACTTGCTGGCTGCCACGAGCATGCCTCCTTGACAGATCGGGGTTCAGAGAGGCTAAGACACTTGGCTCAGGCCACACAGCAGAATTGGAGCTCAAAGTGTGGGAGGCACAGGAAGGGATGGGGCCAAGGAGCGGGGCCCCAGGGACAAGCCCAGGAGGGGCTGCGCTGAGCCAAGGGCGGCCATGGCGGGGGGGGGGGGGGGCAAGCTGAGATGACTGGCCGACGCGCCCTGGTTTGGACAGGCCCAGGGTATGGGGCTGGCGGGGGTCCAGGAGCCAGTGCTGGGCTGTGGCCTGGCACCCATGGGGCGGGGAGGACCAGGCACTTAGGGAGGGGCCATCCTGCAGCCCACACCCCTGAGCTGGGCACGAGGCAGGGCCAGTGCCTGGCACGCTCCGCCTGGAAACGCGGGTCAGGGGTGAAAGCACGCAGCGCTGTAAGGTCATCATCTGAGACCGGACACGGCGGGCGTGGGGCGGCCTGACGCTGGGCGAGCAACACCACGAATCCACCAGCCCCGGCGCCTGGCTGAGCCGCTCCCCCGCCACAGCCTGGGGTGCTGCCAGGGGACCTCCCACAGAGCACCAGGCACCTCGAATGCGGGGTCCCCCAGCCACAACACGTGACACAGAAGTGAGAGTGCCCCTAACCCGGGGCAGTCAGTCCACCGACCTGCTCTCAACAAGGAGGCTGAGACCCCGGAGGCAGCGATGGCCCAGCCCCCTCCGCCCAGGAGAGTCTCGCAGCTGGGAGTTCACCGGAAGGGAGGGAGGGAGGGAGGCCCGGAGCGCAGAGCTTGGAGGGGACAAGGAGGACCAGCCTGGGCCGTTGCCACTGGGACCCTGACTAGGGACGACCCAGCATCAGCTCCCACTCCCCTCTCCCACATGGAGGGGACACTCACGGTGCCCACACCCTCCTGCACAGAACCTGCGGCGGCTCCCAGGAGACTCAGCACCGACTAAAGACAGGACCCACAGCCACAGCCACATCAGCACCAACAGGAGGGACCGGCTCCCATGGACAGTGAGACAGGGCCAGTGGCTGGCGGGAGCTGGAGAGCTGTGAGCCTCCTGGCAGGCAAAGGAAAATGGAAACTAGACTCTCCTTGCTATCTAAGAAAAGACCCAGCTCACCCTGGCTGGTTGCTCAGTGGTTAGAGCGTCGGCGGGTCTCGGGGTCCATTCCTGGTCCAGGGCACGTACCTCGGTTGCAGGCTCAATCCCTGGCCCCAGTCGGGGTGGGATGCATGTGGGAGACAATCAACCGATGTGTCTCTCGCATCAATGTTTCTCTCTCCCTCTCTCTGTCCCCTCCTCCCACCCCTACACTCTCCCCAAAAAATCAATGGAAAAAAAATCCCCAAACCCCCAGGCCAGGCTCTGAGCAGCCTGAGGTTCAGGGGTGACCTACCTCCCTGAGCCCCCTCCTCTCAGCAGAGGGACAGCCAGGCCAGTCACAGCCCAGGTCCCTGCTCAGCCCCACCTCCGACGGCAGCTGGCCTCCTCGGCCAAGAACCGCAGCTCCTGGCAGCGCCCGCCTGGCGCTCCCGAGGCCCCACCTCCGCCCTGGCTGAGGCCCAGAGGGCACCCCCACGGCCCTCACCCCGAGATCCGGAACCAGCCACAAGATGAGGGGAGCGCAGGAGCCCGTCGCTCCATCCCTGGACAAGGTGGGTCCCCGGGGACATGAAGGCCCAGCTTGGAGAGGGGCCGGCTGAGGTCACACAGCGAGGAAGCCAGGCCTGGCCAGCCGCCCTCTCCCCTGCCAGGTCCGTCCCCGAGTGGCCTGGGAGCCCGGAGTCCCGCAGACGGATCCCTTCTTGAATGAGTCACCCCGTCCCCTGCCAGCTGGGAGCCTGCCCGGCGGCCCCAGGGAGTGCCGCCCCTTCACACCTCCGGCTGCTCCGGAGCCTGCCAACACCTGGCTCCGCGGGTGCCCGCCCTGGAGCCCGAAGGCAGGCGCTACGGCCCTGGTTCCGGGTGGTCCCAGGAGCTGGTGCAGCTCAGGCCAGACACCAAACAGCTGGGGGTGGGGGCGGGGACGCTGACCCCGCCCGGCAGCACACGGCCAACGCCAGCTGGGCTCCGCTGCCCCTGCCCACCCAGGGCCACCGCCATCAGACGACAGACCCAGGACCCCAGGACCTCCCCCCACCCCCCCACCCTGCCACACCCCCGTGAAATCTGCAGTGGGCGCGTGGAGACGGGCGGGAAGCCTCCCGGGGAACGGACAGCTGCTGGACCGCCATCCCCAGGCCAGGCCCAGAGCCGGGAGGAGGGGCTCTGGCTTCCAGCCCCAGGGCCGGGGCAGCAGGATGAGACCCCTGCCAGACCCTGCTGGGGGAGGGGGAGGGAGATCTGCAAGCGCTAAATGAGAATTGATCGCTTTGCCCAGGGGGCGCTAATCAATGCAGCACCTGTATTGACACCTCGTGCGTGCCTCGGATGTCGCTTCACGGGGCTCCAGAGGAGCACCACCTCTGCCACCTCCGTCACGGCCCATCTGGGTGGCAGCTGGACCAGATCCCCGCCAGGACCCCGCCCCCACGGCTGCCAGGAGCTGGCTGCGGCCTCGGTGGGCTGGGAAGAGGGCTGGCTGGCCCCGCTGCCCTGGGGTGAACTCAGCAGGCGCAGGAGGAAGGGCTGGAGCGGGGAGCCTGGATGCATGTGGGGGGCCCAGACCTCTGTGCTGTGAAGTCAAAGAGAGGCAGTCAGCAGGGCCTGAGTCCCCTGCCGCGGTCAGCTGCCACGGGACAGAGGGGGAAACCAAGGCAGGCATAGGGCGGAGAGCACAGGGCAGCACAGGAGACGAAGGCTTTACACCCAGGCCCACTCTGATCGCCACCCCCACCCGCCCACCCCGCGCCCCGCCCCCAAAGACCCGTCACAGACCCTCCAGCCACATCAGCAGGGCTAGGAGTGCAGCCGCCTGTGCTGGGCCCCGCCCGGTGGATGCCCCTGTGTCCTGGGTACAGAGAGGGAAACGGAGGCCCAGGGTCTCGGCGCACCTGCCCAGCGCCCCACAGCAGGGACCTGTGTGCTGGCAGGAGGGTGGGCGGGGGCCCATGGGGTCTACCCGAGACCAGCCTGGGCCTCACAGGCCGCCCAGCAGCGGGAGCCCAGCCAGCCCGGACCCAGCGAGCTAACAGGCACCCCGTGGGCTGAGAGCTGGCCTCATGAAGTCATCTCCTGAGGAGACGCGCCAAGCCCCGAGGGAAACTCCTAGAAGCAGGCCTGTGTGCTGGCTCGCCCTGCCCGCTGCCCGGGCCCTCCCGCCCCAACCAGCAGCAGCAGCAGCTGCGTGTGCGCCTGTCCATCCGGACACGCCTCCCGCCTTCCCTGAGGGAAGCCCCAGGCAGGCTGGCAGGGCTGCAGGCTGCAGGTCAGCCGGGACCATAGTCAGGGTCCACAGGGGGAATCAGGGTCCACAGGACAGGGACACTCGCCAAGGCCCGGGGTTGCAGGCCCAACCCCCACACCCTGTGTCCCAGGTGCCTACGCCCCCCATGGCCCTGCCCCATCCTCTCTAGACAAACTGCGGACAAGGGGCCTTCCCTCCCCGCACAGCGCCCTACAGGGCAGACAGCACTCCCAGACCAGCCCTGGGGCTGCCCATCTGACACAGGAAACAGGGGGAGGGGCTGCAGAGCAGGAACAAAGCCTGGGGCCTGGTCTGCCCAGTGAGCGGGTGAGTGGGCCACTGGGCGCCAGGGGAGACAGGGGGCCGGGTGAACCCACCTGGCACTGGGGCGTACCAGTGTCGAAGGCCTAACTCAGGAGAGGCCGGGGAGGTGGAGGGGGGAGGTTTGGGGCTTTGCTGATGAGCTATCTGCAGAAAGAGACCACCAGCCCCCCCTCCCCACAGGGACCCAGGAATTGACCAGTGACTGGTGTGACCTGCAGCTCTCTCCATCAGACCCCCACCCACCTTGGACCAGCTG
This sequence comes from Ia io, assembly GCA_025583905.1. Lineage (NCBI taxonomy): Eukaryota > Metazoa > Chordata > Mammalia > Chiroptera > Vespertilionidae > Ia > Ia io. The sequence goes on from JAJQQW010000008.1 coordinate 1,288,736, forward strand.
GCCCCATGCCCAGGGCCACAGGCAAAGCCGGCTCCGTCAGAAAGCCCTCCTCCGGCCTGTCCCCCCTGAGCTCCGGAGCAGACAGGCCCCAGGAGTCTGTCTTGAACTCGCCCTCCCGAGGGCCTGAGGTCCGCCAGTTCCTTTCAACCCAGCTCAGCCATCTGGGCGCAGCGCTTGGCACAGCGGAGGGGGAGTCCAGCCCCACCCCAGGACGGGCCGCGGGTCCCCTCCCCTGCCACAGAGAGCGCCCAGGGCAGGAACCAGACTCACGCTCCCCCCCCTCCCCTGCCCTAGTGGCCTGCCTAGATGGGGACACACGGGAATGCGCGGGACTCCAGGAGCCCGGGGTCCCGCCCCACCCCCGCAGGGGCCTCCCGGGGAACTATATTTAGGCTCAGTGGGGCCTCTGCCGCCTTCCCAGGCTGAAGGTCGCGGAAGGGCTTCCGGATCGCCAACTTCCAGGGGCATTGTTCCTCGAACAATGGTCCCGGCTCCTTCCAAGGCCCGGCGAGCCCATTGGCTGCAGGGTGCCCCCCACTCCCCCACCCAAACACCTTGGCAGCTGGGACCGAAGCCTGGGGAACTCAGGGCCCAGCCACTCAATTCCCAGATGGGTGGCCGCTGCCTAGGGGGCAGAGCTGGGCCGCGTCCCACACACAGTTCTCATCCATGGGGCTAGGAGGGGGCAGGCGGGGCCCCCCTCTCCTTCCAAGCCCTCCTGCCCCAGGTGTACAACTTCCAGACACCGGCCGGAGGCCCTGGGGCCCCCAGGGCACCATCACACCGGGTAACCCCAAGCCGCTGGCAGGGCAGGAGCTGCCCCGCCTGGGTGGAGTCCCTGCCCTCGCCCTCCCCTCCCCTCCCAAACCGACCCCGGCTCCAGCTGCAGCAACGCCCACCCACCCCCTCCAACCCCACCCCCAACTCCTACACCTGGTTGCAGACGGGGAAACTGAGGCCCCGAGAGAAGGGACTGGCCAAAACCGCGGGCAAGGTCACATACCCGGAGGGGCGTCCCGGGCCCGCCGACCAGCTTCCAGGCCTGTCGCTTGAGCTCGGCGAGCTTCGTGTGGCAGTGGCGGCACCAGCCAGCTCCGCCGGCCGAGCGGCCCTGCTCGGCGCCTGCCCCGGCGCCCTCGGGCGCAGGGCGGCCGCCGCACGGGTCCTGCTCGGGCCCGGCGGGCCGCCTCTTGCAGGGGGGCAGGTCCACGGGCTGCAGCGGCTCCCGGGCCGGGCCAGCCTCGACCACCTGCGGGAAGCGAGTGCGGGGGGGACCGTGAGCCCAGGCCGCTGCGGCAGGACCCCGCCGCCCAGCACCGGGGACCCCACCCCCAGCGCGTCCGGGCCCCCACCAGCCCCGCCGGGGACACACTCGACAAAGTTAGGGGCGCTGGGCGCGGACCTGCCGCCCACACCAGGAGGTCCCGAGGGGGTGCTCCCGGCAGGAGGCCCCGCGGCCCCTGCGCCCCCTCCCGGCCCAGCCCCTACCGGGCGCCCCGCACCCCGCGACCGTCTCCAGCGTCTAGCACTCTGTGCCGCGGTGCCCTCCGGCCCGTCGCCCGCCTCCCGCTCGGGCCCGGCCGCGCGTACCGCGGGGTGCGCCGCGCACAGGGGGACGCCGCGGCTGCCCATGGCCCCGACGCGGGAAGGGCCGCGCGGGCTGCCCGGGGCGGCGCGGCTACGTGACCCGGCCCGGGGGCGCCCCCATGGCCCGCCGGCCGCTCCGAAGTTGGCGGCGCGGGCGGGTGAGTGGCGGAGAGCGCGCGCAGGCGGCGGGAGCGCGGGCGGGAGGCGGGCCGGGGGCGGGGCCCGCGCCGGGGGCGGGGCTCGGGGAGGGCTTTCCCCCCTGCCCTCCGCTCGGCGGTGGGGAGGGGCGGGGACCCAGCCCCGCCGCGCGCCCCTCCCACTCCAAGGACCCCAACTAGTTGGGCGAGTCCCAGGCCCGGGGCGGGGCGCCGGGGCCGCTCTCAGACCCGCGGGAGCGCTCGCACAGGCGCCTTCCTGCTCCTTCGCCGGGACACGGGGGTCCGCGAGTCTCCGCGGAGGCACAACGCGCTCCTCACTTGACCCGCGCGAAACCGCGGCCCCGGCCCGGAAGGTCGTGCCCAAAGTCACGCAGGAGGTGGGACGAGGAGGGGGCCGGATCCGGGCCCCAGAGTCCCAGTCGCTTCCTCCTGCAAAGCCGGGGCACGCCGCGTGTCGCCGGCCACGCGCGGTGAGTGACTCGGCGGTGTGCGCCTCGGCACGTGCAGTGCCCCGGCAGGGTCCCCGTGTCTCGGCGTGTCTGCGAGCGGCACGCGTGTCTTTGCAGCCGCGCGTGTGCCAGGTCGGTGTGCGGGCCGTGTGCCCGGCAGGCGGGAGGCGGGAGGCGGGAGGCGGCGGCGCGGCTGGCCCCGGGCTGTGCGCGGGACCTGTTGTCAGCCGGCCCGGCAGATGGAGCCGAGCTCCGGAATTAATTGCCTGTTTGTCTCCGGCTGGGAGGTCTCCCTCCCCTCCCCCGTCTCCGGCGACCAGTTGCTCGCGCTCCAGCTCAGCCCTCGGAGTCGCCGCTGTCCGAGGCGGCGGGAGGTCCTGGTCCCCGTTCCGGGCCAGGCTGGGCGGGCGGGGAAGCCCGCCTTCCCGTGACGCGAGCGGCCCCTGCCGGCCGCCGGAGCCTGGAGAGGGACCTGGCGCCGCTGCTCCGGGGCCCAGGGGCTGTGGTCCGGGCGCAGACGGCGGCCCGCGGCTCCCCGCGCGCAGAGACCCACGCGCACGTTAGCGGCGCTCCCGCCTCTCCTGCGCCCCTCAAAGCTGCCTTCTTCGTCGCGTCTTACCCACCACCCACCACCCCTTGACTTGGAACGTGCTCCCCACCGCGCGCACTCTCCCCAAAGAGAGGCGGATCGTCTCCCCTGGCGTTCCGAGTTGTTTCCGGCC